>JAXQQM020057752.1:0-106298 GCA_034641835.2 Pinus albicaulis
TTTTGACCATTTTACGACACTTGGTCCTGAGCTCCTGATCACAAACATAAAAAGGAAGATAATTGCAAATTTTGGGAATTTTTGGAAATTTTGGATTTTTGCTGATTTGGAGGGCCAAGGGGGTCGCACCCTTGGTGCTACGCTTTTTTTCAGGGCATCCTTAGGAGGTAAATTTTAAATTTATGAAACCCTCAACTCATGTAAAGCATGCTCACCGAGTTTCAGGTCATTTGGAGTTGATTTGGTCCACTAAAAGGGTAAAAAACACCCTAAATTTCACCTTTCTGCCTAGTTTTCAGAGCATGTGTTGCACCTTTACCGGCCTTGGGATGTTTTCTTTTTGAATGGGCTAAATGGATCCAATCAGAAAAATAAGGGCCGTTATAGAAATTAGACTCAACAGGCTTTCCAACGAGCCATCATCGAGCCCATTCCGACATCAGGAAGGCCTTCAAAACTTGGCTATAAGGTGACATAGTTTTCTTTCTCATGTGTTGCGCCCTTGGCCTGGAAATGCATCCTAAAACTCAGTGCTGTGCCCTGACAGTCAAAAAGTCAAAAAAGTATGTTTGGAAATTTTTTGGAGGCTTGAGAGAGCCCAAATGTCAATTTTTTTTCCAAAAATGCCTAAAAAGATATTTATATTTTGTGCCTTGGGCCTTGCAAGGTCTCAAAGGACAAAAGTGACATTTATTATTATCTAATAGGCTTCTAGAGACCTAATTAGGGTTTATTCCTCCAATGCAAGATAAATAGATCATGGAGGTTTCATTGTATATGTTGGATATTTGCTGAGCATGCTACGAAATAGACTTGGAGTTTATTGGTTAAACTGGTTTTTGGTGCCTTGTGATGGTGTTGGATTGTGCTTCCATGGATCAAGCTCACTCTTAGGATTCATTAAGCTTGTTTAAATGGTGATGTATTCCATATTTATGTATATTTTCTTCATTTATTCATTTTGTTTATGGTTCATGTATTTATAGAACAGAAATAGAGAATGGGATTTACCTTCTTGGTACCCTACTTTTGCCTGCTTTCTTGAATTTTATGTTTTCTTCCTCAAATTTTTGCTATAAATGCTCTTTAGTGTTACTGATATGTTATGTTAGAATGCTATCTGTTTGCGAGTAATTTTTAGAGAATCCTTCACTGCTCTCTTAACTTACTTAACTGTTGTTTTTAAGACCTGTTTAGCCTAGTTGATATTGAGGAATCCTTCATTGCTCTTAAAGTTTTCATTATGCTATCATCTTAGAAACTTTTTATTGTTTATTGGTTTGTTAAAGGATCCTTGATTTCCCATTTAACTCACTATATTCACAACTCTATGTTACTTCACTCTCCCTTGACCTGATTAGATCCATTTGATCTTGCCAACTTGCCCTTTGAACTATCCTTGATTCATTTTTACAAATTTCAAGACTTTTGTAGACTCCATAGCCCAATGGATTGATATTATCTACTCTAGTAACCTTCTTAACGACTTTCCCAACCAACCAAACAAACAAACAAAACCTAAACTTAACAACTAGCCTAAAATCAAAACCTAAAAAGCAAACAAGTTCATGCCCTTTGCACAAAATGGAGAGAGCCCTCTCTAAGTCCAGGAAGGCTAGGTCCTAGGAATCCAAAGACTGGTTTGATGTTACCCCTATTCATTTGTTCTCACCAATCTAACAAATTACGGGGACCTAACACATGTGAGGAGGAAAATCAAGGAAAATAATGGAAATTGAAGAAAATAGAGGCCTCATTGATAAAAAGGATTCTGAGGATCAGTTGGCAAGATTTTTCTCACACTTATCACTCTCATTCTATTCTTTTTATCTCATACTCTTGGACACTTAGATTATTCTTTGATAACTCTTGGAGAGTCTGGCATACTTGGAGATTTGGAGTAAGAAAGTGAAAGAGAACATTGGGATCAGCTGTTACAACTGGAATGCTTTGCAGTTATCAAGTTGCATGTATGGTTTCCTCATTTTTTTTGGCCTGAATGGTGTATGCATGTGGTTTCTTGGTTATGATCTGTCATTAGCATGGATGATTCCCTAGATTGACAATGGATTTTCCTAGCCTCTCCATTTCTTGGATAGTCATGGATTTGTGGATTTATTTTCATTGCTTTTTTTCTGGTTGGTTCTCATCTACCTTTATTTGTGGATTGAGTAATTAGTTCCTGGAAGCCTAGGTTAGAAAAAAACACTAGAATCCCAACAAAAAACTATGGGTTGAGTTACTAGTCCTGAAACCCTTGGTTGGAAAAACACTCTGGAAGCCCTAGGTGGGTTGAGTTACTAGTCCTGGAAGCTCTGGTTGGACAAACGCTTTGGGAGCCCTGTAAAAATTGGGATTGATTTACTAGTCCTGGAATCCCTTGTTGCAACAAACACTCTGGAGCCCTAGAACGTCTTGGGAAGAGACCAATCCGTGATGGCTATGATGTCCAACCGTGAGGTGGAATCAATGGTTGAGGGTTGGGGCGGTTTTGCCTCTGGAATCCTTGGATTGGTTTTCGTTGATGTGTTTGATGAGATCCCACATTCATGCTTGGAATATGGCATTGGGGTGATTAGCTGAAGAGATATTTGGCTCAACCAATCTATGGTCGGGTGGAATGTGTAAGTCCCATATCTGGTTAGTTTTTAAATTCATCAATGAAAGGTCCATTCCCTTTTTATTTGATATGAAAATGCACTAGTTATTATATGGATCCTATTGTTGTTGTATCCATGGTAATTATGTTGTTATTATGTTGTTTATAAGCATGTATGTTGGCAGTGATGATGTATGGCTCTTTCCATGTTTTTATTTGTAAATGAATGCACAATGTATCTATGGTCAAATAGATTGTACTACATCTAATGATGTAAGGGAGAAATGCTTCTTAGCAATTATGAGATAATTATGATACCTTTATGCTTAGATATGTTGTTTACACTTGTATTTTCAATGTTCGTGACATGTTTGACAAAATGCCTGTCATGGATAGGAGGGGTCCAGTTAAGTTCTTATTAATGTGATTGTTGGGAGTAGCCCAACTTGGCCTCGAATTTTGCTCAGTCTCCGCATTTTTAGGAGTGGATCGTGAAGTATACCACACAACACAACATTTTGGAGAGACTGTGCAGTATCTTGGGGGCATCAGGGTGGGTCAAAGCCCATCCTTTTGTAATGGACTTGGGTTAGACTTGCCTATATTTTTCTTATCACATGGTATTTGGACCATGGTTTTGTAATGATGTAATTTTATATAAAGAAATGTAATTCTAAATAATAATAATACTCATGGATGAATCATTGTGGTTCTATGGTCACGGGTTAGTTTTATCTATTTTTTGTAGCGAAGGAAAGGCTCTGCAATTGAGTTTGTAGAGACTTTGGAAGAGTCTATAGCTTAGTGTGGATACCACCTGTAGTTGTGTGCACAGGTCAGAGGAGATGAATGTACTTAAAGATGCATCATAATAGAAAAGAGGAATTTTTGCGAAGATACTTTTCCTTCTCATGTGTTTTTGTCTATTTGCTTATTATTATTTATTGCAAAGTATTTGTTATAGTTGTAACAGTGCAGTTTATGATATTGCTTATATATTTGGTTTAATGTGGTGAAGTGAAGGGTTTAATAAAATGCAATAAGTTTATGCATGTTAAGGGATAATAGTAGCATAGTATAATAGCCACCTCGCGGAGTTCCTCAAGGCTGCAAAAATGTGGTTATGAAACCACCCATAAGTCACCTCGGGTGAGACTACGTTCTGCTTGCAGGTCATTGCCGAAAAAGTCGATGATCAAGGGTTTTGTTGGTGCAAAGCATAAATCAAACTTGGTTCAAGCCTAAATGAACCAACAAATGGTTCCATTGTTGGGACTAGTATTTGTTTGAGGGATATGTGGATGTGGCACCCGTCAAAGAAATAAATTCAATATTGGATAGTCCATAAGGAGCGAAAATTTCCAAATCAAGAGAACATAAATCTGTGCTTAACATCTGAAGCTTGGTTGCAAAGGTATCTTTTTATAGAACAATACAGAATTTTCTTTGGATCATTCCCTCATGAATTGTATGAGTGGGTGTCGAGGTTGACTGAAAGGAAGGATTTCTTTAAGAACAACGAACCTACAATGTGGACTCCTGAGCTGATACAATGACTCAAGAGTAAAAACAACAAGATTTCAAGGGTTGTTGATTTGTGGATTGATACCATCTTGGGTGGATTCATTACTGAGTTCGCTATAGACTTGATTGTGTACTACAACTAAGCATAGAGAAGCATAGAAAATATTATTCAAAGGACCACGAGGTAAGTATCTGCATTCTTTGAAATTGTGGATTAATATGCTTTTGTGTCAAAAAAGGAGTTTTGTGGATGTAATCAGATTGCTAGTTTCCTTTTGTTTGAAGGAAGAAGTATATATGAGCAAGAGGTCGGTACAACGCGAAGTGGAAAAAGTTATAGAGTAGATACTAGAAAGAGATATCACGAAGAAGATCTGAAGACCTTCAGAGAGATTAATTATAGCCCTCTACTGAGTGAATCTGAAGGTGAAAAGGAATAAAAATACCCAGAGAACTCCCAAGAAACTCCACAGTATACCCCCTACCAACCTAAGACCTCACTAAAGCTAGAATCCAGCAGTAGTCAGGGTGATGGTGGTCTCCCTACTCCCTCTAGCCCTCCTATTGAAAAAGGTAACTAGGTTAGGTTTTCATAATAAATTATATTTATGTTTTTAAGTAAATGATAAAAGGTTAACTAATACGTCATGTTGCACTTGTCAAAAACCATGCTATGTCGACCCTCATCAAGTTAATGGAACTCAACTGCTGGAATATACTTGTCGGCTTAAATTAAAAGGAACAACCTTTATATATAGGCTCATGTGGGCATCTTCAAATGAATAAAACGTTTTCTGGATTCCTTTGTAGATTTCGGATAAGCTTGAAACCACCATTCTAGGAAGTATTTATGGATATCAAGAAGAGACCAGGTTTATATATATAATATAGTGCAAATATCATAATGCGGTTACCACAGCAAAAAAGTGGGGATACCACAGTAGATTGGTTCAATCAAATGTGGGTTTATATATATATATGAAGAACAGTGTGATTACCACAACAAATACCGGGTTTATATATATAATACAGTGTGGATACCACAGAGAGCGTATACGAATATCACAATAGGAACAGCATATATATATATCTATATATATATATATATATATATATATATATATATATATATATATATATATATATATATATATATATGTATAAGTATATGTATGTATGTATGTATGTATGTATAAGAATTTTGGATACCACAGCTGAGACGGCATAAATATATATACAAAGATAGCATGGAAATAACAGTAGACTTCAGTGTGTACATATAAATAAGAACAGAAGTGCGGAAGATAGATAACACAAGCAATTATTGAGAAGAGAATTATGTCAAACGTTGCCCTACTGAATTCACAACATGGTATTAGAGCTAAGGTGAGAGTCAAAGAAGGGCACCTAAGAGGCACTTAAGGATTAGATCACAGTCAACAGTTCATCTAAAAGGCACTCCAGAAGGAGCTCGATCAAAACAACACACGATCTAGGCAATCTCAATGCATCTTGGATCACAAAAGCTCACAAGTTCGAATCTTCTCTGTAATTTCAGTGATGAGGTGTAGACAACAGTTCGGTGAGATATTTGTTTTGTATGGATAAGCCAAAGATAAAATCGGATCTTTGGAACAGTTCACAGAGTTCAGATTCTCTGAGTTTTTTGGAAGAGATCACAGAACAAAGACAAAAACCATAGTTTGGATCACCATATGTAGTCTCGGGCTAATCACTTCTGCCAACAAGAAGAGAACATGAGCATCTGTTCAACTCGTAAAAAATAAGGTGAAAGTCACAAGAATGATCTTAAATTGATTTGGTTTTAAAATACAGTTGCAGCATCCTTTATTTTATGGCTTGGAGGTAAACTCCTGTGATAGCTATCTTCTCCTCGGACTGTACATTGATACAATACATCCAAATAGCAATTTGGATTCTTGGACTGTGAGCTCAGTGCCTCTTGTAGACTGGGCAGAATTTCATACTATGGACTATGCTAGCACTGTGCCTAAAAAGAGGAAGCTCAGTTATGATGTAAAGCAGTGGTATATGCTCCTATTAGCTTGGATCCATTGCTGATGTGCTGAAACTCAAATTCCTATGTAGTAGATCCTTTAACATCAGATTGTGGCTCAGGATAATTGAAACAGTGGTACAGAACTTTCTCGGACTGCCTCTGCAAACTCGACATTCATTACAGTGACCAGTCTTATCACCATAGTATTTATTACAGGGCTGTCTCATCACTCAGATTATAGCATCATTTCTTTCTTGGAAATGTGAATATTGGACTGTAGTGTCAATTGGATTGTAGGCAAGTGTTATTACTGATATAGACATTGGTGCAGCAACAAAGGAGTATTGTCCTATTTCCTTATCTTTAACAGTTCGGACTGTGATTCAGATTGAGTTGTGATATAGGTCAAATGCATCACTTACTATGATCCTAAACAGTAACTAGGATTCACCTTTTGATCTCAGACAATGGTGGAGTATAGTGAAAAAAACATAATAACACTGGCTTGAAGATTGTGATCTTCCTGTGACTGTGATACAGTATTACCTCCTTTATTGCAGCAAATTCAAAGTGAAAGGCCAAGTGAAGAGACCTTGTTGGGAAAGCATTGTGAAGCCCAATATTGGACAATGAAGTTTTTGAAGCATCCTTGAGGAGAGATATTTTATGCAAGGGTTAGTGAAGACACTTTTGAAGAACTTGCGAAGACCTTGTTTGGAGTCTTTGAGAAGTGATATTGAAGAATATCCCGGATTGGAGCCTTCTTGTTAAGTAGCCTTGACTGACCTTGGAGATACTATTGAAGACATTTTGGTGAGTTTTCTTGAAGATAATATTGAAGATCATGATGCATTGTTGATGACATCATGAGGTGACTTGAAAGATTTGATTGGGTATCATGAAGGAAAGTAGAGACACCTTCATGTGAAAAGATCAAGGTTTTCATTGATGACTTAACGTGGAGACTACAATGAAGACTAAGTGAAGACTGACAGGGTTGGTTATATTATAGGAAGCAGTGTAGCATCTTGATGAAAGCATGGTAGGAGCTCTTGGTGAATCAACTCTGGGAAAAAATCTCTAATAACATTACAAATATAAAGCAGTCATCAAAAGTACGGGTCATCATGGAAATAGATTTCTGGGATATTGATGGAGCATGCCAAGAGAATGAAGCTCTTCATTCTTGAATATGACTCAAGGGTAAAAGGGTATGAGGTATGTATATATTTATATGCTAAACAATGTATGTTGTGAAGTCATGTCATATGGTTGCAGGTAATGAACTTTTGTATTTGGAAGTATGATCTATGGAGGAGTATCTCTCAGTGCATGGATAGATGAAATCAACATAATATGTCCTCATGGAATATGAGGTGGTTGTATATGAACAAGAAACTAGAAATATTGTAAGTTCCTAGGAATAAATAATGTGCAGAGAGGAAGAGATCATGAAATTTAACCATGTCAAGAGGCAATTACCATCTGAAAGCCAAAAAGATGTGACTAAGAGATCTCCTGGAAAGATATGTAGAATCTAACAGAAGTCTGGTAAAGAAGAAGACCTTTGGCAAAAATCATGTCATTAGGAGATGTGTCAATATGGATGAAGGATGCCGATTCCTACAAGAATATCTCATGGTGAAAGGTCGTCACTAAGGTAACTTTTGTTCTAAAAGGTTCATATGAATATCTTTCTCTGGAAGAATTTGTGCAGGGCTGCTAATCATGAGAAAGGATGTATGATCCTTGGAGATGATTTGAAGGAAAGCAGCATGGCATAACAGTGGACTAGATAAGGAAATCTGATGAATCACTTTCTAATAGTTGACATGACTTAGGATGAAAGTGATGGATGATATGTGCCCTATGAAGCTAAAAGTTTGAGATTCCTCAATATCGAAATACATGACATTGAGGACAAGAATTCTTCATGAGCAGCTGGGTGTCTCACCATTGCTTCTGGAGGTCCCTGGTTAAGAGGGGTGTTACACCATTTTTTGGTTATCCAACCTATTATCATTAGATGAACCCAAGTACACCATGTAAGACAAATTTTACCCTAAGTAAAATTGCTTTCACTATGTGAAATAACTTAGTAAAACACCTTTATTAAGTTGTTTATGGTCTAAACAGGAAACCCCAAAAGGAAATAATAAAAAAATCTATATTTGTTTATATTTCCTGGTCATATTTAACCCAAAACAAGGAAATCAATTAAATAAATTCTTATTTATTTGATTATTTCCTAGGAATAAGTTATTTAAATCCTTATTTAAATAATATTCCTAGTTAAATTTGACTAAATCGTTTATAAATAATTAAATAAATCATTATTTATTTAATTATATTCCCACCATTTCCTTAAAATAATAAATAAATCATTTATTTATTTATTATTTATAAATAAAGGAATTGACCCAAGTCAAAAATCCTTTTCCCTCCAACAAATATAATAAAATATTCCTAAAGGGTGTTTCTAGAATTTGATTAATAATATTTTATTCGTGCACCAAGTTCTAGACCGCCCTAATATTTTGTTATAAATAGAAGGGTTTTCCCATTCATTAGTCACCTTTCATTGCATTAGATCACTTTAGATCTATACTCTTGGTCACATTCTCCATTTTTGCCTTGTGAGCTCCCTTTGAGTTCTATGTTTGTCTGGGTTTTCTACTGTGAGAGAGAAATTTTAGATACGGAAATCTTTGAGGACATAGGAGCCATCATTGAGGAGAATCAAAAACACCTTTCTTTTTTTCCTCTCAAGTGCCCCCTTTTTAATATAAAAAATTCTTTCAAACACATTGTTCTTGTCTTGTCTATTGGATGCATGGAGCCACATTTTATTTTTACTGCTTAATGTCTTTTATGCATAGATTTGGATTTGTGCAGCTTTATTTGGATCAACTAATTGCAGATTTAAAGATATTGGCAGCCATAATTGATGTTAGGGCTATTTTTTATACGTAGCTAAAGTGGTCTTTTTTGACGAAAGATTCATACTAACAGGGAACCTGATGATAAGTTTCTTACTTGGAAGAAACTTGGTAATTCCTAACAATGAGGTTAGGTACATTCCTTGTATAGGAATGATTACATTCCCTTGTGGAGAAAGGTCCTCCCTGGTTGAGAGGGAGAGATAGACACATCATTCTGGTCTTGGGAATATAGAATGGAGGATTGGGCAATCATTTGGCATTCGATACTCTTTGAGAATGTGTTAGGGAATTCAAGATAAGAGTAGTCGAGGACCGATATTCTTTGAGGGATAGCTACCCAAGAGAAGAATAGTCCAAGAAGGTCATACTTTGGGAACACCTGGGTGGAGTAAGTACCTGTTGTCATCTACAACAACCCCCCATTTCATATAATTTTTATTCACAACACTATAAACCTTGGAGAGACAATGAAGAAGGTGTCTATAAGTTATGTGTCTCACCAGGATTGTAACCCATTGTCTTGTTGAGAGATGGGATTGTTAGTGAAGGCCTTGCACTAGGAAAATGTTGGTTGATATGATGCTATAATATATGGGTTACAAATCTGACTCTTCTTATGAGATCTCTTCAGATTGAGAATGACCAAGTACCATTATGAATACCTCCCTAGTTAAGAGGGAGTGTTGAAAAAGGTAACTATGTTAGGTTTTCATAATAAATTATATTTATGTTTTTAAGTAAATGAAAAAAGTTTAACTAAGACGTCATGTTCAACTTGCCAAAAACCATGGTATGTCGGCCCTCATCGAGTTAATGGAACTCGGCTATTGGAATATACCTATCGTCTTAAATTAAAAGGAACAACCTTTATATATAGGCTCATGTGAGAAACTTCAAATGAATAAAAGGTTTTGTGGATTCCTTTGCAGATTGCGGATAAGATTGAAGCCACCATTTCAGGAAGTATTTACGGATATCAAGAAGAGACCAGGTTTATATATATAATACAGTTTGGATATCATAGAGACAGCGTATACGGATATCACAATAGGAACATCATATATGTGTATATATATATAAGATGTGTGGATACCACAGTTGGGACAACATAAATATATATACAAAGATAGCGTGGAAATTCCAGTAGACTTCAGTGCAAACATATAAATAAGAACAGAAATGTGGAAGACAGATAACACATGCAGTTATTGAGAAGAGAATTAAGTCAAACGTTGTCCTGTTGAGTTCACAACACCTCCTACTCTCCATCCACGTCCCACTCCCCCTATCCCTTACACCCCAAAAATAGGTAATATGGCTGATGATATTAAGATACTTGTTTTAATAGGAATTGGTTTAGAAGAGCTAGAGTAGTTTTGGTTTTTAGCCGAAGTTGTATGGTGTAATATTCCAAAAATTTAGCCTTAAGCTAAATGGAATATTATAGTTTGTTTTATCACTAGGTAGGTGAATAAATGGGTGGGAAGGCCCATAAGTCTCTTAAGCAGCAATAAAAACACTTCAAGTGTGTAAGGAGACCTTTTCAGTAGCCAAATAAAGCACCTCCATGTGTGAACAGGGGTTGGATCATGTTAATTCAGTCAACTTTGACCAAGTCAACAATGTTGTCATGGAGGAGTGGAGATTAAATGAAGAACAGAGCAGTTTTGGAGGGAGATGGATCTCATGAAGGAAATGACCTAATTAAGTGGGTCAAAGGCCAAGCAAGCTCATATTCTATTTAAGGAAGAGGATGCCAGCCATATGGGTTTATGTTTTAGATTATTATTTTGATATTGGTCTGCTTAGACTTTTGCTTCCTCTTGTTGTTTAGCAAGGTAGCTGTGTTGTTTAGCACTTGGTGTTCCCGAGCAGGAATCCCACCTCTTTCCTTGAGAGGCCTCTTGGGAGAGTATTTTATTCATTTCCACATTCAAGTTTTTAGGCCAAGCTACAACTTTCTTCATTACCACAGTTTCTGCAGGTTATTGTGTTGTGTTGCAGGGTGCAGCAGTGGAGGATTAGATCGGGTGTCTTCAGAGCTAGTTTTTCAGTGGAGGAAGGTTTCCATCCATTGGGAGGCCTGTAAAGAAGCCCCTTGGGCTTAATTCACACATTTTTCACTAGGCAAAGTAGTATTCATCCCCTATAGTGCAGTTTCAGTCTTGATCTGTGTTATTTTATGGAGGAGTTGTAGGGGTAGTTGCAGGGATTATTTTGGGAGGAGATCTCTTCAATGGAGGAGCCACTCTTTCATCCAAAGAATCTGTTGGAGGAGGGATATAGATTTCTACATTATCTTCAGCCATATCTTCTCATTTCTATTGTTGCAGCATATCTTCAGTCCTATGGCTGTAACTTACATTGGCACGTTGTGTGCATTTTCCAGAAACCCTCTTGGGTTGTCTTGGAAAGCTGATCTAGTGCCTGGATCTGTATGTTTAGATTCTATTGGGGCCTATATTAGTATTTTTACATCATTGCATCATCTCCACCTGTATTTATGCATAATATAACTACGTTGTAGCAGCTCTCTGGCATTTTTTGTTGCAGCAACATCTCACTTTTGAGAGTGTTTATGTATTGGAGGCTTGTGTAATCCTATTCTATACTTAGAACCTCATTGTTTTGTACTTATTTGCTGCATATATGATGAATAATATGGCATTATATTGGTCTCATTATTTAATGTATTAAATACTTGTTGTTGCTTTCATTTTATGAGCTACATTGCTGCTATTTCCAATTTGGAATATTATAGTGGTATTAGAGCATAATCTTGGCTCAGCCTATGGATCTCAGCCAATATGTCACCATAAGGAGAAAAATTTTCACAAGAAGAAGGAGATATACAAAAAAAAAGAAAAAATACTCCATTACTTGGAGGAGGAGAAGAGGAGGAGCACTCACAACTTCTCTTTCAAACTATGCAGAATATCAAGGGAGATCTCAAGAAGATGAGAAGAGAGAGAGAGAATCCCCAAAGGAGTTTGGATCTAAAGTCAACTATATATTTTTATATGATGAGTGTGAGAATGTAGCCACACACTATGATTCACAGTGCAGTCATATGCCCAGATCTACTATGAGAGAGATGAAAGAAGAAGAAATTCCTAGGAGGGAAGCTCTTAGTGATTATCTGCAAGAATATGAATCTCAAACTAAGAAGTTTAAAGATCATATCACTTTCCAAGAGTTTTGTAAGATCAAGGTGGAGAGGAGCAAGCAACATGACATGGGTAGATTTCTCCTATCTACTTTTTATGGATAACCAACATGTTCAGCTAGAGCTTGGGTGGAGGAGTTACACACCTATTTGCAGGAGCACCAAGTTTCTGAAGATGAAGCCATCAAATTTGCAGCGCTGCATTTTGAAGGTAAGGCCTATTCTTGGTGGATGTTTAATTCTTTTTCATTAAGCAATGTAAATACTTCTTCTTATGCAAATTTGACTAAGATATTAGTTGACAGGTTTTATGGAAAACATTCTGAAACACTCTTGGTGGGACCAAACAAACCAAAACAAACAAAACTTGTGCATGGGTTGAAAGAACCTATAAACTCAAATTCATTTCAGAAAACTATTGGAGAGGCAACATATTTGTCTCATATTCTTGGGCAATAGGGCATGGAGATTCATTTTCTAAAAGAGGATCCACTTATTGAAAGGTTTCCCATTCATATTAAGGAGGAAGAGAAGGTTGAGGGCAACAATGCTATCATATCTAGAGCATATCTAGCACCTCATGCAGAGGTAGATGGAGCAGTTTCTCCAACAAGAGGGATTCTTGTATCATTGCAAGGAATTCCCCAGGATCTCATATATGGAGGTCAAGGCACAATAAATGAACAACATGATTGTGAAACATTGCAGATGGAAGAAGAAGGTAGGGAGGAAGTTCAGCATCACATGATGAGGAGCGCACACCCCTATCTATTTCAGAGAGTTAATGCAAAGAAGAGGCTAACTGATTTGCGTTGTAAGGGTAGGGACAAAGTTGTCCATCCATATGTGCAGTCTACTCTTGACATTGATGTCTCATTACATAGAGGCATTCCACTGGGGAGACCACCAGATCAGGAGATGATGAGGAATGCGTCACATTGGATAGAACCACTCTTAGATCCCAGAGGGGTGAATACTTTGGAGCGGTCTATTACAACGCAGAGAGCTTGGGATAAATTCAAGGAGGAGGGAGACATTCTCCCATTTTCAGCATTACCCACTCTCACTACACATACTGCACTAACAAAAGTTGCTGCAGTGATGGAGGATGGCACCTTCATGGTGCAAGAGAGTTGCTCCATGAATTGGGAGAAAAAGAGTGTACTTCCTTTGAGAGAGGAATCCTCCATACATTGGATTAGATGGAGGCCACTCATGCTTGCATTGGCCAAGATCAGGTGGTCCTTTTTGGATGTAGTTTCTCATAGGAGACCAACTTCCAAAAGTCACCATTTCTATTTGATCATGAGCAGCTGCATGATGGGCATGGAAAAATTTTGGAGTATGACTTTAGTATGAGGGATGTCAAAGGAGAAGACAGTAGCATGTGGGGAGTTTCACATTTCAAATCTTTAGCATTGTCTTTTAGGAGGATTGATCCATATTGGAGGTCTCAGCTCTTGGTAGAGTACTCCAAGGATCTTGGTGCTTGCATGATTCTTGATGACCCGGATGGAGATGATAGATACATGGTGATTGATGAGGTCATCTATTCTTATGGCAGAGTCTTCTTGACTAAAGTTTCTGAGCTCAAGAGGAAGCTACTACATGCAGCACATGTGGAATTTCTTTCCATGCACTTGGATGCATTTCATTCTTTGATGGAGGAGTTCACTTGGGAGGGCATCCAGCAGGATATATATCAGCATATGGAGAGATGCATAGCTCGGATGGTTATGGAGAGGATGTCACAGCCACTTCCCTACTCCTTGGGGGTGAGGGAGAATTTTCAGTTGAGCCAATTTAGCTCAAGGACCAAGGTACATGGTAGAGAAGGTACAATTGTGCATTATGATTTGAACTTATTTACTTTATATGAGCAGCATGTTGTACCAAGGAGGATCATCCCTTATTGCATATTATATTATGATGTACTTGAGGCCATTTACAACATTGAGGTTGGCTATTCTATTGGTGGTTTGTGGGGGAAGCCACATGATTCTTGGTGTGCACCTCTGACACCACATTTTCATTCATGATTCCATCTTATAGGATGATTGTGGTAGAAAACAAGTGGCTGCAAAAGCACTTGTTATTATTTGATTTGAGGCAGGCAAGGGATGCACTGTGCTGGTTCGATGTGTGGAACTATGATCCACTTTCCATTTGTCATATGGCAACTTGTTTTCATTGGATTTTTCTTCCATATATTGTTGATGTTCTTATGTTCATGGGAAGCTTTTTTTGAAGAGTGGGACAAGAGTTGGAGGTGCCCATTGGGGGTATGATTCTCCCTACTTTACATGTTGTATTTTTCAGGAGAAACAATGAGCAAACCATGATTTCCATACTACATCTCTTTTCTTCAAGTGGGAGGAGCCATTTGGAGAACTTGAGTTCTTGGAGGAGGCACTTCATGGCTGATTTGTTTGGTGGGGTAACTTGGGCCATCCTTGGAGGCCATGAAATTTCAGCCCAAGATCAGCAACAACCCCATACTTACCATAAATGGAGAGAGAAACAACTTGGATGGAAAAATCTAATCTCTCCATGCAGCCCCAACACATTGCATAAACCAGGGGTTGAGGATTTATTTGATGAGCTACCTAGGATGGCTCATTTCATTTGGATTCTAGCATGGGTTGGGGAGTTTCTCATTGGGAATGAGATCCCCTATGCTTGTCATAACTCTGACCTTGAGGAAGCCGTTGGACAATAAGAAGGTTTCCACTTACACCTTACACCTTTTCATGATGTGAACCATTTGGTTTTACATACTTGGAAGAAACATTGGAGGGAAAATTTATTGTAGATTATTTGGAGCAGTGGTGGGGAAAATTGATGAGGAGGCCACAAAAGGAAGAGAGGAGGAATTTCTCTCTCCTTATACAGTTTCTTGAGGACAAGAAACATTTTGGAGGGGAGGACTATAATATTCCAAAAATTTAGCCTTAAGCTAAATGGAATATTATAGTTTGTTTTATCACTAGGTAGGTGAATAAATGGGTGGGAAGGCCCATAAGTCTCTTAAGCAGCAATAAAAACACTTCAAATGTATAAGGAGACCTTTTCAAAAGCCAAATAAAGCACCTCCAAGTGTGAATAGGGGTTGGATCATGTTGATTCAATCAACTTTGACCAAGTCAACAACGGTGTCATGGAGGAGTGGAGATTAAATGAAGAATAATGTAGTTTTGGAGGGAGATGGATTTCAGGAAGGAAATGAAATAATTGAGTGGGGCCAAGGGCAAGCAAGCTCATATTATATTTAAGGAAGAGGATGGAAGCCATATGGGTTTATGTTTTAGATTATTATTTTGATATTGGTCTACTTAGATTTTGCTTCCTCTTGTTATTTAGCAAGGTAGTTGTGCTATTTAGCACCAGGTGTTCCCAAGTGGGAATCCCGCCTCTTTCCTTAAGAGGCCTCTTGGGAGAGTATTTTATTCATTTCCACATTCAATTTTTTAGGCCAAGCTACAACTTTCTTCATCCCCGCATTTTCTGCAGGTGTGCTATGTTGCAGGGTGCAACAGTGGAGGATTAGATCGGGTGTCTTCGGAGCTAGTTTTTCAGTGGAGGAAGGTTTCCATCCATTGGGAGGCATGTAAAGAAGCCCCTTGGGCTTATTTCACAAATTTGGCACTAGTCTAAGCATTATTTTAGGGAGGAGTTTTCAAGGGTAGTTGTAGGTATTGTTTTGGGAGGAGATTTCTTCAGTGGAGGAGCCACTCTTTCATCCAGAGGATTTGTTGGAGGAGGGCTATAGATTTCTACATCAGCTTCATCCATATATTCTCATTTATATTTTTGTAGCATATCTTCAGTCCTAGGGCTGCAACTTACATTGGCACATTGTGTGCATTTTCCGGAAACCCTCTTGGGTTGTCTTGGAAAGCTGATCTAGTGCCTAGATCTATATGTTTAGATTCTATTGGGGCCTATATCAATATTTTTACATTATTTTATCATCTCTATTTGTATTTATGCATAATATAACTGCATTGTAGCAGCTCTTCGGCATTTTGTGTTGCGGCAACATCTCGCTTTTGGGAGTGTTTATGTATTGGAGGCTTGTGTAATCCTAATTTATGCTTAGTACCTCATTGTTTTGTAATTATTTTCTTCCTATATGATGAATAAGATGGAATTATATTGGTCTCATGATTTCATGCGTTAAATACTTGCTACCGCTTTCATTTTATGAGCTATATTACTGCTATTTCCAATTTGGAATATTACATATGGAGAACAAAATAGATCACTGACGAAAATATAAAGAAGGCATAACTCACTATAACATTGTGAGATAGAGTAATGACATGGTACATAAAGTATTTGACCACTCACAATGGTACATTTTTATATATTAAGCAAGCGCTGATATAAGAGTTCAAAAAACCGAAGTCTCAATCACAGTGCATTACTAAGCTAAAGGAGATCAAACAGAAAGCCAATGAGTCTGCTTGGGAGCTTGATCAAAGGTTTAAGGTGTTATTGGATCAATTGAGTTTCAACATGTTGGGGTCTTGTGATTTGGCTGATTGGCAAACCAAATGACAAGGCAACATATAAACCAAACATTAGAGCTCTGGGATCTAGCCCTCCTAGTCGTGGAGAGGGATCTCTCAATATGTTTGTAAGGATATAACTTGATGCTTTTAAGAGGTTGATTTTAGGCTAGTTATGAAGTGAAAATTTGTTTGTTTGTGTTTGGTTGGTACATAAATGATCTAGGAAGCATAGATAGAGTGTGAAAATCTACAAGTCATTGGGCAATGGAGTCATGTGGAAGTCTAAACAGTTATGATTGATGAATTCGGGAAACCAAATGGAAAATCTAACTTAGTAAAAGGATATGTGGAATCATATAGGTGGTATGAGATGAAAATAAAGGATTTGGAAGGAAAAGTAGAGTTTTTAAGGGTTGTTAAAACTCCTTAATCATGTATACCTTTCAACGAAGGGACTTGCAACACTATCTAAACATAAAGGAATATCAATAGCCAGGGCTATCCATGAATTCTACCAACATGCTTTATGCAGACAACATAAACAAGGGAGACTTTCAAGTAAGACAAAGAAGGAGAGGAACACTCTGTTTCTTCTAATTGTTTCACTTAAAGGAGTTAGAAAACATATAATAAACACAACTAACTGCATCCATAAAAGGGGGAACACCCAAGCATCTAACACTGCAATTACGAAGACCTTCAAATATGACTATCTCAGTAAGAAAACAGAGGGTAAGATCAGAACAAATCCTCTCTATCAGGCTGCAGACAATAAAGTTTGAAGGGTGTTTTCAGAAATAGCTTTCAAGAGGCAACAAGCAGACAAGACAAACCATAATTCTACCTTGATACCAACTATTTAACTATTATAAGGTAAACAAGCTTAAGAGATTCAAAGCAGTCAAACTACTAAACAAACCTTCAGCAGACGAAAACATATAGGCAGTGAAGAGTAAACAGGCATAAGGTGCTTCTAGGAGACATTTCTTAGCCTAAGATTTTTACTCTATTGCAAGCATAGAATAATGGAACAAAGTGGAAAAAACAGGAAATAACATTAACGAATAGAGAGTACTTCACCAAAACCAAGCTCAGGGATCCAATGGTCCAACCTCCTTCATCAACAGAAAAGCAAAGACATCCACACTTCTTCAAAACATCAATTCTTCTTCAAAACAGTAGTTTATGTATTATTTTAGAATTCATCAAGTGCCAACCTCTTACAATGAGAGTTTGAATAGGATTTATAGATGAATGGGAAGGAGTGATGACAGAGATGGCTTTAATGGTCAATGAAAACAGAGTAGAAAAGCATTCGAATGCCCATTCTGTGCCATAAATGTTACATTAATTTCTTGCCCATTCTGCTTAATAAACCTTCCATTAACTAATGGTGTTGACTTATTAGTTTTCTTGTCTTTGGTGCATATCTAGTAGGTAGGGAAATAACTCAGAAGAGTGCTCTTTGTAGATAACCGTGGCTGAAGTCCTCTGTCCGACTTCTAGAACAAGTAACTGTCCCTTTTTGGGTTTTGTAGCCCCTCGTTTGCTTAATAACTGTTCTGACAGTTTTAATGAGACTCTGTCATAGGGATGGCTGTCAAAGTGTCTTTGAAAAGAAAAACAAACTGCAGGTTTCCTTCTGGTGAAATAATAGCTTCGGTGATGTGGCTTTGACTTCTTTTCTGCTGATCTGTCTCGTTTTTAACCCTTTTTAAACACTGATATTTTTCTTTAAATGTGTTGTTAAGGCTGTATTAGGCCTTCATCAAACCATATTCTGTCTTCAAACTGTGTTTTCTCATTTAAAACTATGAGTTTAAGCGTTTATTCTTCAACTATATGCTTAACCTCTTTGTCTTTATCTTTCTGATCTCCTTTTCAGTGTACCGGTAGTTTCAGCGCGCTGGAGGGTTTTATTTGTAATCAATGTCCATAAAACCTTTGATTAAAATCTAAAATTTGACCCCTCAGCCCCTTTAAACACTGATTCTTTGGCTATGGGAGACATGTCGACAAATCCGCCATTAAGCCTGCACATGACGACAAACGAGTTAAGAAATACTGCATTTCTTGGATTAACTGCAACAGAGGGCTCGGGCGTGGGCGGAGGAGAAGTGCAGAGGAGGCGAATGCAGCGAGGTGAGCTTCCATGGAAAAAACCATGCAGAGAAGGTTTAAACAGGATTTATGGCACGAAAATAAAAAGGTTGATTTGGAAAACCGGCAGTGGTTTTCGCGTGAAGTTTGGGAAGTAAGTGGTATTGCCCCGGGGGAACGCAATACGATCCAATGGCTGACATGTATGCCTATGAAAACCACCCATTTTGCGTTCTAAATGGTCTATCAGATTTATTTGTGAAATGAATGTGAAAAAGGCTTAAGACCGTCCGATCTAGGGGGGCCCAGTTCTACGGCTGCAAGCAAGCGCAAAAAATACACAAGGTGTGTGGGAAAACATATGGTGGAGCCATGGTGACATAAGCCATCTTGTCATGTAGAGACAAGGCTCAAGGTTAGGAAAACTTTGGTTTTCAGTGTTAAAATGTAATGACCTATGTACGAGAAAATACATAGGAAAAAGGTGGAAATGAGAGGAAACAGGGGTGTTTAGTGGTGGGACCGGGATATGACATCATCGCGGAGGGACAAGGTGTACGGAAGAGAAATTCTAGGGTGTGCCTCCGAAGTGGATCTCAGTCGTAGATCTTATATTCGCCATGGTCAAAGGGTTCAACTGCGGGAGCACTGGGGAAGTGGGACCATCGTGGTTGGCTGCCCCCGCAAAGGATCTAGATCGTTGGATCAGGGAGAGAATGGGTGGCGGAGATTGAATCGGCAGATCGGTGATTTGATGAGGTGAGGGTCCAAGGACAAGAATTTTTGGATCTGCGATGGCCGATGGGGCTGAAAACAGGAGCTGGGACGTGGTCTTGTGGAAGGGTAAGGGTTCCAGGGGCTAGGAAAAAGGGGCTAAGCGCATCGGCGGGGAAAAAAGGAGCGATGCGATAAAATGTGGTAGAGCTGATGCGATGGGAAATGATAGATCCGATGCGATGGGAAATGATAGCGCCGATGCGATATAAAATGTTGCAATGTGATAGAAAATGCCTGATGCAATGAGCGAATCGACATATCGGAAATCGGCGAAAGGAACAGGTAAAGGCATGAGGAACCCATAAACACCGATATGTGATTGCAATGGGGGCTTAAGTCCTTAGCGCTTGATTCCGGGCCTCGGTTTTATGGCGGAAAAAGGAAGGGGGCTTAAGCCAAGGGGGCTTAAAGCCTAAAAGGAGTAGAACACTTTTTCAAAGGTTTTTTATGGGTTTTTAGTGTTTCGAGTGAAGTCAAAAGGATTATTAAAACCAAATAAAGAAGGGTAAATTGGTTTTAAAGGGTTTTTTAAGGAAAATGAAGGTAAATGAGGGAGGAAAGGGGTACCTTTTAAAAAGGAATGAAGGATAAGAAAATGGGAAAAATAAGTGATACGAAGGCAGTTGTGAAGATGAGATGGGGGAATAAAATGATGGAAAAGGGGCCTTAGAAAATAGTTTTTTCTTAATGATAATAGCAGGGTTACTTGGTGTTTTTTTTGAAGGGAACAGTAGTAAGGAACAACAGTGAAGATTGCTTTTTTTTTAGAAAACACCATAAGGCTTCAAGAAAGAGTAATTTTCTATGAAAAATAATCTCTTGAAGGCTCAAGACCTGTTTTAGCCATCATTTTCTATGACAAAATTTACTGATGGCTAACAGTGGCTCCACTTGGGGATGGCAGCTCCTTGGAGGTGTCAAGAACTTCAGTTTATCAATCTTTGGATTTTAGTAGACCAGTGCCTCATCCATTGGGAAAAAATTATTTTTTATCCTACTAATATTCCTTGCATTTTGACCATTCTTCAATGACCTGCAGCATGAAAACTCTCTAAGACAGCACCTCTACCTAATCTACTATCTGTCAAGCTTAAACTGTTTGACATATCTGCATTCTCTACATTCTAAAATAGAAATGTAAACACAGAAAAACCAGGATTAAACAGTTTGATTTGCTGTAGTGTCTATGGTTGTATGTACAGGCTGCACATAGACTTTATTTGCAGAAAATTAAAGCAAAACTTGGAAGGCTTAAGATCTGAAAACAATGAGAATCCTTCCTTTCTCTTTCAACTCTAATTTTGATCTTTTTGAGCTGTCCTCTTCTTCTTTTTTGGTTCAAGTTTTTATCATATTAGAACCATTCCTTTTTTCTTTCTTTGGCTCGGGTTTTGATCTTGTTAAAGCCATCTTTTCTTTCTTTTCTTTGGTTCAAACTTTGAGCATGTTTGAACCATTTTTCTTCTATCCTAATCTATTCTACTGATAGGCCAAGATTAAACAGTTTGGAAAATCCTTTTCACTAACCTATCAGCAGTAAATTGAAATTTATCTAGTCATGATTAGGCTGTATGACTAAATAGCAGTGTTTTCTTTAAAGTAGTGGCATTTAAGCTTGCACACTTTCAGATTTTCTCTTTTTGGAATGGGGTTGTACCTTTCTTCTTTTCATCTACCCTCTTTCATTTTTTTCTATTTTTTTTTTCTTAAGCAATGGTATGTACAATGGATGGAAAACTCTGAAACTAAGATTCTTGACAGAAATAGTGCTTGAGCATCCTACCACTGACAGGACCTCCAAACACCTCTCCTCCATTCAACACCTGCAAAAAAAATGCATTGTGGCCTCTTATGGAATGAATAATGTAGGGCCCCTTCCACAGATTTTCAAATTTACCATGTTTCCCTTTCTCTTCCCTTCTAGAATCCCATCTCAAAACTAAATTTCCAACTTGGAATTCATTTTCTTTGGTCCTCCTGTCAAATAATTTCTTGATCCCTTCTTGGACTACTTGTGTCCTTTTGTATACTTCTTCTCTTGACTGCTGCAGATTAATGGTCTGATTGATCCTTCTTTGCATATAATTTTCTTCAGCTTGGACCTCTTGAAGGAGTTTCATGACCAGGACTCCCAGAGATGTTGGGAAGACTGCATCCATGCTTTAAAATAACTGATAGGGAGAAATGTCGATGGAATTTTTAGTAATCAATCTATTAGCCCACAAGGCATGGACAAGCTTACTATGCCACAATATTTTATTCTGTTCCAACAACTTTTTGATAATATTAACCAGAATTTTGTTGGAGGATTCAGCTAGACTGTTTCCTTGGGGGTAGTAGGCAGTAGAATGCCCTAATGTGATCTGATACTTAAGGCAAAAATCTACCATCCTCTTGGACTTGAAGGCAACAACATTGTCTGTGATTATTTTCCTAGGACAACCAAATCTGGATAGTATGTTTGTTTCAAGGAATTTGATGATGACTAAGTCAGTAGAATTCCTAGTGGGTATGGCCTCTATCCATTTTGTAAAATAATCGGTGGCTGTAAGGATCCATTTGTGTTGGGCTGAGGATGATGGGTGAATTTCTCCAACGAAATCCAAACCCCATTGTTGAAAGGGGGCTTCAACACTGATGGGCTACAAAGGCAGTGGTAAGAGTTTTCTCCTGCCCTCAAAGATTTGGCACTTGTGGCAGGACCTGACTAGCTTATGGGTGTCTAGGAAGAGGGTGGGCCAATAGTATCTAGACCTGAGGATATTGTTTGTTGTGGTTTCCCAGTTAAGATGTCCTCCACATTCTCCCTCATGTAGCTCATGCATGATTTTTCCTGCTTCAATCTCAAGTAAACATTTAAGCAAAATCCCCACAACATTTTTCCAATACAAAACTCCATCTAATATACAATAATTTAAAGCCTTCTGTTTGAAAAATCTAGCTTTTGTTTTCGACAAAGAAGGAGGAGCATTTAGATAAAGAAACACATATATGATGTCAGCATACCAAGGAGAGTTCATGAATGTTTCTTCAATCTGTGCATTCTTCTATCTCTTCCAAAACATCAACCATGTTCATATCTAAAGCTTGGAAGTTTGACTCAGCCATGAGTTTTTCTAATCCTTTCCCTTTGACGAGTTTGGTAGGCCTGATCTCTAATTCATATTCTAGAATAGTGGCAATCCACTTTCCCCTTTTACCATCAGGGTCCTGACTTAGAATATCTTTGACTACAGTGTGTGGTACAAAGGCAATGATGTGTGAATGTAAAATGTACACCCAAAAGTCTTTTAATGCTTTCACCATCGCTAAGGCTTGCTTCTCCATGATATTATATTTGAGTGGAGCATCTCTCAAAGCTTTACTAAAAAATGATATTGGTTGTTCCTGCCCCATGCTATTCTTTTGCAATAATACTACAACTATGGTATGTTCAGATACAAAAGAGAAGATTTAGAAATCTTTGGTGAAATCAAAACTAATGAGAACCGGTGTTTGAGTGAGGGTTTGTTTTACCAGTTCAAATGATTGTTTAGCTTGAATTTTCCATTTAACACCTACTTCTTTCCTAAGCATATTAGTGATGTTTCTTAATAGCTCAGCAAGGTTGGGGATGAACCTTCTTAAAAAATTTATCTTCCCAATGAAAGATTGCAATTCTTTAAGGTTTCTTGGGTGGCTAATATTCAATATGCCATCAATCCTTTTTGGATCTACTTTGATTCCTTCTTCAAAGATTATGTGACCAATAAGCTTTCCTTCTTGGAGGCCAAAGAGTGTCTTTTTGGGATTTAAAGACAAGCCAAACCTTTTGCATTTCTCGAAAAACTTTCTTAAATGGATCAAATTTTCTTCATCAGTTTTGGAGAAGAAAATAATATCATCAAGGTAAATGACTATAAAATAGCTTATGTCTTCTGAGAAGGCTATGTTCATGGCCCTCTGGAAAGTGGCCCCTGCATTCATCAAACCAAATGGCATTTTGACATACATGAATGTCCCCCAAGGAGTAGTAAAAGCAGTTTTAGGTTGATCACTTGAGAGAACCAAAACCTGATTGTAACCTGAGAACCCATCCAACAATGATATCCTTTTAGACCCCACCACCTTCTGCAGTATGTGATCCATATTTGGCAAGGGGTAATTATCTTTTAGGGAGGCTCTATTTAGATTCCTAAAGTCGATACACAGCCTGATCTCCCCTGTCTTCTTCCTAACAGATACTAGGTTGGAAACCCATTCTGAATACCTAAGAGGAACTATGATCCCAACGTTATACATTTTCCTGATCTCTTTCTCTACTGAGGGTAATAAAACAGGGTTTATCGTTATTAGTTTCTGTTTGAAAGGCTTTTGATTTTCCTTAAGGGGGATTTTATGTTGGATGATGCTAGTATCATAAGATTTCAGATCTTTATAGTCCCATGCAAACACATCTATGAACTCTTTGAAAAGTGTTATGTACTGCTGTTTGGCATGGGCTGGGAGGGTGCTGGACAACTTGATCATTTTGGGTTCAGTGGGGCTGCCTATGTTATGTTCCTCAACGTTAGTTTCTATAGGCTTTGTTTTTGGTTCTTTGGCCACATCATTGAAATCGAATAATTGTTCTAATGGTGCAAGGCCTTTTGGTATGGTATCACCTTTACATTGTAGGACTTCGAGGTCCTTTTGGAATAACTCTGCTTTCAAAAGGTGCTCAAATTGATTTATATCAGCAGACAGGGAGGGACCTATTTCAAGGGTTTGCTCATCATTGCAATAATCTTTTTCATGGCTGGAACTTGGTGTTGTTGTTGAAAATTCATTCCTTGATTGCAAGAAATCATTTATGTGTTTATAATTTTCAAACACTTGCCAGTAATCTTCATTGTTAGGCACTGCTGGTCTATTTTTCACCTTTATATTGAATTGTTCATTTATCTGTGGCATTTGGCAATTGTTGGCAGCAAAGGCAAGTTCATTGGATAGATGGTTTTGAGCTCTTGGTATGAAAATGAGTTCATATTTTCAAAGGTTTTAAGGAGATCAAGGGCAGCGTTCCTATATTCTCTGAGTCTGGAGTTTTTGGTTGAATATTTCCCTTTTATTTTCCTAATGATTAACTCAGAATCCCTTTGGACTGATATCCTCTTAATCACTAAGTCTTTGAGCAAATGTAAGCTGAGGATGAGGGCTTCATATTCTGTAATTTTATTTGTGCATGGGAAATCTAGTTTATAGGAGTATCCCCTGTTTTTGTTATGTATCCATACACTAGCCCCTGAACTGGCCTTGCTACACGAGCCATCAAAACTCATTTTCCAAAGTGTTTCTATCTCATTTTCTTTTTCCTTTTTCTGCCCAAGGCTGTTGAGATTGGAGGCATATTTTGGTTGAGTGAAAGGTAAATCTTAATGTTCTGGTGCACTAATTTCTTGCTTATTTTCCTCTTCTTGTTGGGTGATTTCATCTTCATTGAACAAGATAAAGGAATCTAGGTCTGAATGTGTGGAATAAATAGGCATGTTTTTGGGTTTGTCATTGCTTCTCACCATGTATTTCAGGAGGGATTCCCTATATAATCTTTTTGTTTGACTAAACATTGGTATGGTGGCATAGGACATATCCATTTGAAGGCTCCCCTGAACTTTGGCTCCCCATGATCTAGACAATAACATGCCATATTTTGGGGGAATGTCAGCTACCACTATATCCATCACTAGGCTTTTAGCAGGAATTTGTGACAGGTTAACACACAAATCTTTGATTAAGCCCAAGCATTTGACCCTTCTTGAATCAAAAGAGTATAAGTTTTTATATGGTCTAGTAATTTCTAAGCCTAGGCTTTCCATTACTGCTTTGGGCATAAGGTTATGTGATGCTCCGGAGTCTAGCATGGCATTGTGTAGGATCTTATCATGTACGTTTAGGCTAACATAAAAGGGAGTAACAACCCCTTCTTGGTATTTTCCTTCAATTCTAGGATCAAACAAGAGTTCTAGTTTGTCATCTGTCATGTTTAAAGTATCAGTATCGAGGTTTATATTTAGAGATTTTAAAACTTGATTTTTGTACACTTCCTGAGTTACCAATTCAGCTAGAGGCATGCTGATTTTGATCTTGGCAATTTCACCTTTGAGGCTGAAAGAAAGTGTCATTTTCAGCATATTCACATCTGTTTTTTCGCTTATGTTTCTTTCAGCAGTTTTGGCTATCTAAGTTTTATTAAGATTGTTAGTTGGAGCTATTTTGATAGGGCCACTAGCAGAAGTACTAGAGTAGCTCTTCTCAACACCTGTTTGGTTGTTTTTGTCCCTGTTTAGATTATTTTTCTTGGCCAAGGTGATGGTATTATTTGCTGATTTTTTGGGCTAATTTTCCAAAGGTTTTTCCAACAGTAGTGCTGGTGTTTTTGTCATTAGAAATTTCTGGGTTCCCTTTGCTTCTAAGATCATATTGTCTGTGGACTTCCAGAATTTCATTTTCGAACCCCAACCTATAACATTCAGACTCTTCATGATTGTGTTTATTTTGTTCTGGTGAGAAAAATCCATGTTCTTCCTCAGTGAGGAAGATATCATCTCTGCCATCAGATCCTATCAAGTTCATATGACTTTCTTCTAGCCTATCAGTTTCCCCTTCATCCACTTATTCTACATAGTTTTGTTGGAAGGGAGCCCTAATTTTTTGGTCATTGTCTCTATGCCTATCTTGATTGGGATTTCTGCTAATGTTCTGGTTCTGATTTTGAGGCTGGTTCCTATTCTAAGAATTTTCTTGGATAGCCAATCTCTCCATCATTTTTTCTAACCTATCCATGTTCTTGGCTAGATGGTCTAATTTGGACTGAGATGTAGAAGGTGCAGTGTCCTCCTTATATGTCACTTTCTTTTTAGACCTCATCCTAGCTCTCTTCTCAATCAGATTTTCTTCCATGCTAAGAGCTCCCTTCTGCATGTCTTCTAAAGTTAAGGGATCCCTTTCTCTCAGCTGATAGGCCATTTCGGGATCAAATCCTTCAGGGAATTTGGCTGGAGCTGAGCCTTGTGAGGGTTTCAAATCTGGGGGTAGTGCGTTATAAACACTATTGAACCTAGTACAATAACTTTGAACACTCTCCCCAGCGTTTCTCTTGAGGTTGTTGTAATCTGAAAGTATTTGGAGAGGGTTCTTCCTCATTTCCATCTTGTTTATGAATGTTTGATGTAAAGAAGGGAGATTATTTATACTATTAGGAGTTAAGCCTTTAAACCATTTCTTGGCTTCTCCTCCTAAACTTTGGGCAATGATTCTCATCTTAATGGTCTCATCTTCTATTTCCATATAATCAAAGGCATCATTCAACTTGTCTACTTACTGTTGAGTAGTAGTGGATTCATTTCTTGTGAAATGGGGAATTTTGGACTGATATTCATTGGGTAATGGAACTAGAGGTTGTGGTAACACTAGTGGAGCATACCATGCTGCCATGATGGGAAATAATGGGGGATTTATAGGAGGTGGATTTATAAGAGGGAAAATGGGCTGAGCTGGAGTGTTTTAAACAATGTATGTGTGTACAGGAGTGGAAGAAACACTTGGGCCAGCAAACTGATGATGAGCAGATTTGTTATGGAAGGAGCTGAGGTGAAGAAGAAGCTGGGAGTTAGGTGGAGTAGAAGGTGAGGCCTCTCTGCTACAACTCTGTTGCAAATCTATGCTTTCAAAGTTAGCTCAGTTTAAATCACTTTGAGACTTACTTCTAGATAGGTTCTCTGTATGAGGTAAGTCAAAGTGAGGGTTTTTCAAGACTGTGAGGTTTTCAGGGACAGATCTTGTTGTTGGGATGGTCCTATCAATAATTGATTGTCCAAATCGAGAAGTCTACCACAAAATATTCTCTGGATTGTCAATTATGGTGGGAGTATTAGAATCTAGATGGGATCTAGTATTGACCCTTTGTGAAGCTAGATTTCAGCTTCCAAACTTGGAGAGGCCTCAAACTGCAAACTCTTTCAAAGGCTTTCCTCTCACAATGTTTTTCATAACATAGGAATCGGATTCCAAATCTCCTCAAGGTTGGTTAACCTAAAGAAATCAGGAGTGGTAGTGGAATAACAGGCCTACTGTGGCTAGTGGAGTCGCCAGGTGGAAATTTTTATCTTTTTGAATGTAAAATGTTTATGGTCCACCACCAATGTTTATTATGAAACCAATCTGAATTTTTTTGGGGGTTTTCTGAGTTTTTCTAGTTTTATGGTTGTGTGAGTGTCCTATACCTGTTTCAACACTTAGCTAAGGTGGTGAAACAAATAGAGTCTACTCTATGGCCTACTAGCTGACTTCTCCAAGGTTTGATAAGGGTCTGTTAGAATCCTAAAGGTTACTTAGATTGCTACTGATTCAGACAGGTCTTATCATGATCATCATTATGCTTGGTAGTGCTTGAAGAAGGCTAATTTCACTTAAATGAATACTGAGTGTTTTTTTTAGGGACTTTTACTCAGAAACATCCCACCGTGATCACCAAAATGTTGGGGTCATGTGATTTGGCTGATTGGAAAATCAAATGAAAAGGAAACATTTAAACCAAAATTTAGAGCTCTAGGATCTAGCCCTCCTAGTCTCAGAGAGGGATCTCTCAATATGTTCGTAAGGATATAACTTGATGCTTTGAAGAGGTTGATTTTAGGCTATTTATGAAGTGAAAATTTCTTTGTTTGTGTTTGGTTGGTACATAAATGATCTAGGAAGCATAGATAGAGTGTGAAAATCTACAAGTCATTGGGAAATGGAGTCATGTGGAAGTATAAACAGTTATGATTGATGAATTTGGGAAACCAAAGGGCAAATATAACTTAGTCAAAGGATCTATAGAATCATATAGGTGGTATGAGATGAAAATCAAGGATTTGGAAGGAAAAGTAGAGTTTTTAAGGGCTGTTAAAACTCCTTAATCATGTATACCTTTCAACGAAGGGAGTTGCAACACTATCTAAACATAAAGGAATATCAATAGCCAGGGCTATCCATGAATTCTACCAACATGATTTATGCAGACAACATAAACAAGACAGAATTTCAAGTAATACAATGAAGGAGAGGAACACTCTGTTTCTTCTAATTGTTTCACTTAAAGGAATTAGAAAACATATAAGAAACACAACTAACTGCATCCATAAAAGGGGGAACACCCAAGCATATAACACTACAATTACGAAGACCTTCAAATATGACTATCTCAGCAAGAAAACAAAGGGTAAGATCAGAACAAATCCTCTCTGTCAGGCTGCAGACAATAAAGTTTGAAGGATGTTTTCAGAAATAGCTTTCAAGAGGAAACAAGTAGACAGGACAAACCATAATTCTACCTTGATACCAACTATTTAACTATTCTGAGGTAAACAAGCTTAAGAGTTTCAAAGTAGTCAAACTACTAAACACACCTTTAGCAGATGAAAACATATAGGCAGTGAAGAGTAAACAGACATAAGGTGCTTCTAGGAGACATTTCTTAGCCTAAGCTTTTTACTCTACTGCAAGCACAGAATAATGGAACAAAGTGGAAAAAACAAGAAATAAAATTAACGAATAGAGAGTAATTCACCAAAACCAAGCTCAGGGATCCAATGGTCTAGCCTCCTTCATCAACAGAAAAGCAAAGACATCCACACTTCTTCAAAACAGTAGTCTATGTATTACTTTAGAATTCATCAAGTGCCAACCTTTTACAATGAGAGTTTGAATAGGATTTATAGATGAATGGGAAGGAGTGATGACAGAGATGGTCTTAACGGTCAATCAAAACAGAGGAGAAAAGCATTTGAATGCCCATTTTGCTTAATAAACCTTGCATTTACTGATGGTACCGACTTAGTAGTTTTCTTGTCTTTGGTGCATATCTGGTAGGTAGGGAAATAACTCAGAAGAGTGTTCTTTGTAGATAACCGTGGTTGAAGTACTCTGTTCGACTTTTGGAACAAGTAACTGTCCCTTTTTGGGTTTTGTAGCCTCACGTTTGCTTAATAACTGTTCTGACAGTTTTAATGAGACTCTATCATAGGGATGGTTGTCAAAGTGTCTTTGAAAAGAAAAAAAAAACTGCAGGTGTCGTTCTGGTGAAATAATAGCTTCGGTGATGTGGATTTGACATCTTTTCTACTGATCTGTCTTGTTTTAACCCTTTTTAAACACTGATATTTTGCTTTAAATGTGTTGTTAAGGCTGTATTAGGCCTTCATCGAACCATCTTCTGTCTTCAAACTGTGTTTTGTCCTTTAAAACTGCGAGTTCAAGCATTTATTCTTCAACTTTATGCTTAACCTCTTTGTCTTTATCTTTATGATCTCCTTTTTAGTGTACCGGTAGTTTCAACGCACTAGAGGGTTTTATTTGTAATCAATGTCCATAAAACCTTTGATTAAACCTTGAAATTCGACCCCTCAGCCCCTTTAAACACTGATTCTTTGGTTGTGGGAGACCTATGGACAAATCCGCCATTAAACTTGCACATGATGAAAAACAAGTTAAGAAATCCTGCTTTTCTTGGTTTAACTGCAACAGAGGGCTCAGGCGTGGGCGGAGGAGAAATGCAGAGGAGGCGAATGCAGTGGGGTGAGCTTCCATGGTAGAAACCAGGTAGAGAAGTTTTAAACAGGATTTATGGCGCGAAAATAAAAAGGTGGATTTGGAAAACGGGCAGTGGTTTTCGTGTGAAATTTGGGCAGTAAGTGGTATTACCCTGGGGGAACGTGATATGGTCCAATGGCTGACACATATGCCTCTGAAAACCACCCATTTCACGTTCTAAATGGTCGATCATATTTATTTGTGAAATGAATGCGAAAAAGGCTTAAGACCGTCCGATGTGGGGGGGCCCAGATCTACGGCTGCAAGCGAGCACGAAAAATACACAAGGCGGGTGGGAAAACATATGGTGGGGCCAGGGTGACATAAGCCACCTTATCACGTAACGACAGGGCTCGAGGTCGAGAAAACTTTGGTTTTCAGTGTTAAAATGTAAGGACATACGTATGAGAAAATACATAGGAAAAAGGTGGAAATGAGAGGAAACGGGGGTGCTTAGTGGTGGGACCGAGATATGATGTCATCGCGGAGGGACAAGGTGTACGGAAGAGAAATTCTAGGGTGTGCCTCCACAGTGGATCTCAGCCGTAGATCTTAGATTCGCCATGGTCAAAGGGGTCAATTGTGGGAGCACTAGGGAAGTGGGACCATCATGGTTGGTTGCCCCCGCAAAGGATCTAGACCGTTGGATCAGGGAGAGAATGGGTGGTAGAGATTGAATCGGCGGATCGGCGATTTGGTGAGGTGAGGGTCCAAGGACAAGGATTTTTGGATCTGCGATGGCCGATGGGGCTAAAAATAGGAGCTGGGACGTGGTCTTGTGGAATGGTAAGGGTTCCAGGGGCTAGGGAAATGGGGCTAAGCACATCGGCGAGGAAAAAAGGAACGATGCGATAAAATGTGGTAGAGCCGATGCGATGGGAAATGATAGATCCGATGCGATGGGAAATGATAGAGCTAATGTGATGGGAAATGATAGTGCTGATGTGATATAAAATGTTGCGATGCGATGAGCGCATCAACATATCGCAAATTGGCAGAACGAACAGGTAAAGGCATGAGGAACTCGAAAATGCCGATATACGATTGCGATGGGGGCTTAAGTCCTTAGCGCTTGGTTCCGGGCCTTGGTTTTATGGCGGAAAAAGCAAGGGGGCTTAAGCCAAGGGGATTAAAGCCTAAAAGGAGCAGAACGCTTTTTCAAAGGTTTTTTATGAGTTTTTAGTGTTCCGGGTGAACTCAACAGGATTATTAAAACCAAATAAAGAAGGGTTAATTGGTCTTAAAGGGTTTTTTAAGGAAAATGAAGGTAAATGAGGGAGGAAAGGGGGACCTTTTTAGAAGGAATGAAGGATAAGAAAAGGGGGAAAATAAGTGATATGGAGGCAGTTGTGAAGATGAGATGGGGGAATAAAATGATGGAAAAGGGGCCTTAGAAAACATTTTTTTCTTAATGATAACAGCAGGGTTACTTGGTGGATTTTTTGAAGGGAACAATAGTAAGGAACAACAATGAAGATTGCTTTTTTTTTTTAGAAAACACTGTTAGCCCCCCATAAAATTCTTGACAAGCAAACAGGGGGCTATATTGTTTTGGAAGCCTTCAAGGAATGCCTTGTCCCTGAAAACACATCATCCTTGAAGTCTCTTCATACCTTTTCCATTGCCTAATTTCCCCCCCCTTGCTGTTTCCTGTCTTAAAGCCCCATCGATTGCAAAGTGTTGTGCTCCAAAAGGCCCTCATTTGTCCCCTGCACCCCTGCAGAATATCCCATTTTAACCTTTGTTTTCCCTTGTTCCATGCCCCTCTAATTCTTAGATCCTCTTTGAAAACCCCTTTGCACCTAGCACACTCCCTTTGTTTATGTCTAAATCCCCCTCATTCCCCTACCGTTGCCCTTGGCTGGCCTTAAAATGCTTTAAAAACGAGCCAAAAACCATATTTTCTACATAGTCTGGGCCTAGCCCCTTTCAGCCTAGCCCCCACACCTTCCCACCACATAACCTCGATGCTAGAACCATGCGCTAACCTTAAAGGCGCTAATCTCCAATGTATATTGGCCGCATTTTTTAACCGTTGATCTATTAGATTGGACGGCGATCGCCGCCCCCGTAGCATCCGGTGTTCAACCTTTTCACCACCCGATCGCATCATCCACCATTCATTTAAACCCCGATCCTACGGTCCGTGTTGTCCTTCGCTCGGTGGTCCCCGCCCGCGCACCATTCCAAAACCACCCAGTTTCCATCGCACCACCTTCCGGGAGCTGGCGGTTTTCTCCAATTCGCAGTGATTCCATACATCGTCTGCCGCGTGTCCCCACGTACGGCTCCGAAACCACCCTCCATCACACGTTATCGTTCGGTGTTTGCCGCGGCAAAATATCCTTGTCAACCGTCTGATCTGCCATTGCCCATCCAACGGCCAGCACTCAGCAAAGTTGCACGAGTTTTAGCTCAGGTCAAATGGACCCATGGCCCACTGTCCATCACCCCGACATGTTTTCCACCATCGATCTCCACCAAGATAGGACGGCTCTAATCCATATGCATGTCCCTGTATCGCCACGTCACCCTTTCCACATGTTCCACCACATATTCACCTCCGTCATATATTTTTGTCCCAAGGTCAATTTTTCGTAGGTTTTATTTAAATTCCTGCTGCACTCCACCCACATCCGCTCAACTCTATTCCACTGTCATACTACATTATCCACCACAGTCACACGCTACTCCGCCATCTCATCCATCTGCACAGTCATTATCATCCCCCTCCATTTTGTCCACCACCTCCATGCTTTTTTTTTCTTAATCAGTTTTGTATTTTGCAGGTTTACAAAGAGGCGGGAACTGCCATGGTTTATATGTGCTATCGTGTTGGCGCGTTGCCCATAGGAAGTTAAATTCAGGGTAGGTGTTACAGAAAATGTCCAGAAAGGTGGAAGTCGCATAAAAAATTAGCAAAGGATAGTTCAAACTCTGGAAACCTCTCCAGCGCCATTAAAACCCAGATCTTGCAGAATTGAGGCATTTATGAAATAGCAGAGTATAAGCCTTAACTTGATGATCATAGGTAAGGTGTCAGATCGAAGACCCCGAGGATCGATCAAAAGGTCCTATTCACAGAAACTAATAATATCAGGGTTTTTCACCAGCAGCATGTTTTTCTCCACGAAAGGATAGGATGTCCATTCAATCTTTATCCTATGCCGTGTTCTTAAAGAAATCTCCATCCTGACAACAGTTTTGAAGCTACCAGAGCATTTATTTTATAAGTATGGCAGATTTCTTAGTCATTTATTTACCTTTTGTTTATTCACCAAAAGTACCATAGAGCCCTGCAGGCAAAGTACGTCAGAGGCATACCTGGAGTAAATGGAAGTCTGATGAAGACCGCTCTTCTATCCAAAGAGTGACTGGAATTAAATGCCCAGAATTTAAACAAAATGGGCTTCGGCCCTCTTTCTTTACTGAAGTTTTAATGCTGCATTTAGTCTTCACCTACCTCCTCAACTCATATTTCTGCTATAAAACTCATGAGAAAATATTGTAAAAGGTTGTTGATCAGTTATCACAGAACTGCAAGTAGTTTCCTTTGAGACACAGTCTCTATGTAAAGTTGTAAGATAGGCTGAGGAATATGATTTCAGACTGAGTATTCAGCTATTGGAAATGTTGTACTTGACTGGTATTGCTATTTAATATGACAAGCACATTTCTTTGGATCCTGATCTAAAGCAACGGTGATGTTTTCATATCTCTATGTTTAATTCATTTCATTTCATTTCTACTGGCTTGCATCAGAATATTGGCATAGGATTTACCCTTGTTAGGTACCCTATGTTTCTGCTCTCCTTGCCATTGATGTTTTTCTTCTGAATGTGTTATCTAAGAATTGATTTATTTGATTTAACCAGTGTAGTGGATGTTATTGCCTGCTCTCTGATGTATGAATTAAATGAATCTGTTCTTAGATGCTTCCGGTTAAGGATTTAGTATGGAAGATTTGGGAACACTGGGGATTAGAGTTAGCCCTGTCCACTACGATCCTTGTGCGACTAGCTGATCCTTAACTTTGTGCCCTTAATCTGTGTTGTCTCCTCCCCTCCTACCATTCCATATCACACTATCATCTTTAAGATCCAATGTTTTAGATGACTAGCCCAATTGAAAGCTTGCACATTGGATAGTAAGCAAATCCTTTCCTGACTCCATTGCCCAATGGTTTCGAATATTTCCTGGAACATGTCACCTCTTCCTTGTTTCTCTTTGCTCAACCTTGCCTCACATTGAACCCTTCTTTCCTGATAACCAGCAACCAAACAAACAAACAAACCCCGAGCCTTATAACTAGCCTAACATCTTAACCTTGAGCTTCAAAGACACATACCTTTCACAATCATAGAGAGATCCCTCTCTGGACCCAGGAGGGCTAGATCCTGAGGTCTGAAAGTGGTTTTATGTTGTCTCATCTTTTGGTATTGCCAACCTTTCCAAAACATGGGAACCCCAACAAACACCATAAGGCTTCAAGAATGAGTAATTTTCTATGAAAAATAATCTCTTGAAGGCTCAAGACCTATTTTAGCCATCATTTTCTATGAAAAAATTTACTAATGGATAGCACAACGTACCCCCAGAGAAGCATAAGGAATGGTTTATATCTACATTGTTGCAACATATCAGGTTGCCATTAACACAACATATGATAGCAACTCAAGCCAAAGCTTTGGAAATTTCCATGAAGTTGGAAGCTTTGCTGATATGAGACACTCATATAGGTATGCAACATATTCGAATTCAATTGGAAAACTTGACCTTGCAATTACAGGATATTAAGAAGGGAAAATAAGTTAGAGAAGAAGTGTGGTGTACAAAGTGCAAATCAGAGGGCCATTTTAAGGAAAATTGCCCTGCTTTTAGAGATTACTTAGCTAGTGGATCACCTAATCCCTTGAATTCAAGATCTAGTCAGTGGTGTGAGATATGCATAAATACAGGCCAACATCACCCATAATATTGTTACTTATTGCAGAAATATGTGCAGACCCCAAGGAACCTGTTTTGAAAATTTTATAAGTCAGTAGGACATGATGAAAATAATTATCGAAGTTATGACCTGATGATAGAGCACAGTGCTGAAACTTACAAAATGAAAATATAAGATCACGCATAAGAGGAGAATGGACAACGTGGTTATCAAGGTCAAGAAGGTTTTTCAAGGTCGAGGAGGTTATCAAGGAAGAGGTCGAGGTCGTGGAGCTAGTCGAGGAAGAGGTCGGATCAATTTCTATAACTGCAGTTAGGTAGAGAATTATGCAAGGGATTTTCAAAGTCTTACTACAACATGTAAGTATTGCAACTCTTTTGATCATGTAATTGAGGATTGTCTTGTACTTATGGAAAAAATTCAAGAGAAAAGAAACCAACATCCCACACAAAACATCCAAATGATGAAGGCTGAAATAAGTGTTAGCGCTCCGTAACTCCAAGTTTGAAAGGACTGAATCCCAGAGGAAACATAAAAACCACTTTGAGCCTAGGATCTAGCCCTCCTAGACTCAGAGAGGGATCTCTCTATCAGAGGTAGCTTTGTTTGATTGGGCATTTTAGGCTAGTTATGAGGGCAGAGAAGTTTGTTGAAATTTTTGGTTGAGACAGCAGAAGAGGGCCATTGGGCTAATGGAGTCAAAAGGTCAAAGCATATTTAAATGAATGATTGAATGAGATCTTATGTAACTAGGCGAGATAGTCATGTCAATGGATATTTACAAATTTTTGAGTGGAGGAGAAGAAATGATTAGGATTCTATCTAAATGTAGAGGAGACATTATCTAAATTCTACATTTAAACTTCAGAAGAAAACATGAATACTGTTTAAAGCCTGAGCATGGTGTCTAATGAAAAATCCTAAACATAATTTTCTTATAAAAAATAATGAGATAAATCAATGGTGAAATAAAATAAAAGCATATAGCATCAAGAATAACTTCACCATCAAAACATGACACAAGAATCTGGAAAATAGCAAGGTCCTTTCATTCATTCAAGAAAAACTTGCTTATAGCCAGCTGAACATTTTTACAATAGTTACCTCCCTTCAGATCTAACAACATTTTCCCCATATTACATCCTATCATTTATAGCATTTCCCCATTACATTTCATATCCTACAGATCAATATGTTTCAAATCTCTGGTTTAACTATTTCAGATATTCTAGGAAAATATCTATTTTCTTTCTACCCAAAATAGAGATTTGATCTCTTTTAAAATCATGGCCTATCTCCTAATATATTACAAAATATTTGATCTCCAATACTGAAGAGGAAAAAATAGCCAAATTTTTCTGCTAATTACAAAATCAAATCTGGAAAATATGACTAAATTCCCACAAAACTAGATTTGGTTTGATTTTTTTAAGGTCCAATCTGATAAAAAACGAGGTGTCAGCAGCATGTTGAGGCTGAGTTGTAATTATAAGATTTCTCTGGAGGCTTTGGAGATCTTGCTGAAGTCAATTAGCCTTGATTTGAGGAGATTGGTTGTCTTTTTTCCATAACAGAACTTTCGGTGGCTAAGGTGGCCAAATAGAGCACGCTTAGCTGTCGATTATTCTAGGCAGGATTTTTGGTAGCTAATTGGAGATTTTTAAACGAAATTTAGCTGACAAAAATGGTATTTTCTTCTGAACTTAACCAAAATTTATTGATATTTCATTCGACCCTGTTTCATTCATTACACTTACTTCAGCTTAACTCAAGGGTAGCTTGAGCTAGAGCATCTAGTGTGTGGTGAGCTTGAGGCTTAAGCTTCTTGTGAATGAGTTTAAACCTTAAAACCTTGTTCCTATTTTTCAACTTGAAATTATGCTGGTGAAGCCTATTATTCTTATGCTTCATTGTTTCATATTTAATGACCATTTGATCAAGTGCAGAATTGATCTTGCTTGATGACTGCTTAAGGGTTTCATTCTCTGTCTTTAGGAGTCTTTCCAAAAATTTTAGCTCAATATTTTCTTCCTGCAAATTCTGTGTCTTAGATTTTATATTGACCTTCTTCTATGATGATGTTGCCACTTCTCCATGGGTTTCTATTTCTTCAAATAATGGCCCTCCTCCCATTTCTATAGCTAAATATTATGGTTCTGTTTCTGCAGCTAATGGTTCTGCTTCCTTTTCTACAGCTAATGGTTCTGAGTCCGAAACTAAATATGGAAGGTTGAGAATATTGGTTTATGTAGCTTCCTCTTGAACCTCTGCCCCTATGGTTTTACTTGAACTTGTGTCTCCTTCTCAAATTCTATATTTTTCTTTGATTTCTTCAATGTTGAGGGAGAATCTTTGGTGATTGTTTGCATAGGAGATAGAGCCCTCCTTTTCCTCTTGCTGGTTTTTGGAGAAGACAACTCCTGTGAGGGAGTTCCTCTCTTCTTTGGATGGATTTCTTGTTCAAACTCTCCCAAAAAAGTAAATATTTCCATGTTTTATTATTAAGCTCTTCTAACACTATTAACTTGACTAATCCATGGTGAAATAAGATGTTGCTAGCTATGTGGGGTTTAGCTTGGAATTTCGAAGCCATTTTAGTGAGGATTTTGAGAAGATAAAAAGGCATGTTAAGTGGTCACTTACCTATGAAGTGGAGGAGTAACCTGAAATGATATAGCATTTTCCTCCCATACCTCCCTTCACAAGTAATATAAACCTAGATCATCTTCAACAACTCTTGCCACTGCTCTTGCAAATAACTTCTGGGGATGTCCTTCTGCCATTTCATGTTTTGATGCTCTTCTTTAAGAAAAAACCTAAAATCTACTTCTTTGATGTAGATAGTCTTAAACCACCTCTCTCCTTCTCCTGGCATCTTTGTCGCTGCTGCCACGCTGGCTTCATCAATTTGCATAGTCATTAGTCCCAACTTCACTTTACATCCATCAAAATTCTTTGCAAAGGCTTCAGTGATAACTTGATGGTATCCCTGGAACTTTTGGCAAAACCTGTAATAACCCACCTGCTTAAAGAATTCACATGCCTGAGGGTGTGCCTCCAGATAAGTTGTATCTTCTAACTCTTTCCCCAACAACACTCCTCCAGTCGACATATTCTTCTCCAGCACCTAAAAACGTTTTAAAAATGAACTTGTAGGTGCTGTAACATATTCTGGAACACCCGAAATTAAAATTTTCGGTGAGAAATTATCAATTTTTCACTATGCTAAATGCTCAGAGATCTATTTATTATACTTTTGAATGGTTTATTCTTTTTATATATATTAATTTTGATTTGAAATATATTATTTTTATAAAAATATAATTATATATTTTTATGGAAATATTTTTCTTAAATTAAAATTAAATTATAAATTAAAAAAAAAAATTAAGCCTAATTCAAACCAAGCATTTGAGCTTTGTGAAGAGCTCTCAAAAACGCAAATGGTGGAGGCAGATTTAAATTTGCGTTGAAATATCTTGGGCAAGTCAAAGTCATTGAATAGGCTAACATCGGGGAAATTTTTAATGGCGGAGATTGTAAAAATATAAATCAACGGTCTCCATTGATTTCGGACCCCCTCAAGCTTTTCAACATTTAATTAAGGAGGAGTTCTGAATTTTTTTTTTTTTCAAAAACAAATAATGAGCATGTGGCATCATGTGGAGTAGTTCGCACACCCTACCAGCAAAACCTCATACTAGCAAGGACCCCCTCCAAATTTCTGCTCATGGTTTTCAATGACAGCGTAGGTAACTCGATTCAAGTGTTGAGGATTCTGCATCGGTCTGGTAACTTATCACTATCTAATGGATGACCTATCTACTACATAATTTCTCCTTAACCTTGCATCCATTGCGAGAAGGAAATGCCTACTCACCGAAACCAAATTTGATATAACCTCCCTGAAAACTCAAATTCCTCCGCATGTCAATCATGAGCATAACGAATTCATCGAAATTCAATACAATCTGGCATCATTTAGCATGAGATTATTCACTACATCAGATATAGAGATTCACTCTGTCAAAAATATCTCATAAAATTGATCCCACAAACTACTTACCTTCTCTGTGCAGATGTTGCAATGCCTAAAATAAAAGGAATTGAAAGACAATATCATCAGCGAATGTTCTACCTTTGAAGACATGGTGGCCCACTTTTGATGGGCAAGAAAAAATGCGGTATTCCAAGACCCCACACAGAAATCCATTGTGTCATTTTCAATGGACATACGCTCCAAGGAAAACCTACCTCTACCTAAAGGGTTTTTGGGTAACGGTGTGGTCATGGCTTCTGTAACTGCATCGGTATGGGAAATGAAGGAGAATCTGCTCTCCTATTGTGTTGCAGAGATCTAGAAGGTCATAAATTCCATGTCAGATGACTATATTTGATCTTCCATTGTAATATCCCAAAGGGAAAAATGCAGCATATTAAACAATAGTGCAGAGAAATAACACAGATTAGCTAAGTAAGGGAAGGAGGCAAATATGAAGGTTCAATATTTACATTTACAACAGAAAATCAAATTTATATTGAATCCCATAATATGTAGAATAGGAAATAGAAGACTTTTACATGATGAAATCCTCAAAATGAGGTGCTACAACCATATGTTATCACTGAAAGAGCTTGACAACATTATTTTATTGGCTAAAAATGGCTATATATTACACTTTAGATCTAGAGGAGATATGTGTACAAAAATTTAGATCTATATCAGATCTGTACACTAGATAGGCTCTTCTTCAAATGCCCCTTGGGGTTTTCAGCAAAAAGTGAAGTACATGGAGTAGATCTGAGATCTAATGCTTCAGATTTGCAGAAATATTCAGAAATTTATGCAGCATCAGATCTGATCTGATCTATACAATATGATGATCCTAGCCAATGTATTTGAAATGTGAAGGGAAGATCCCCACTCACATGGAAACCAATACTCCAAAACGTGTGCCAAAAGACCTTGCAACTGTACCCTTGAAAATAAGGCAGTACTAGAAGGAAAACTGCACTCTAGGCTCTAGAACATGTTTGGCCTCAAGCCAAGATCTAAAAATGTAGCTCCAATCATCCAATACTCTCTTGCCAATGGGATAGAAGCCTTCCCCACTAAAAAGAGGCACTATATTGGCCTAGATCTGAGTAGATCTAGCCTCCACTTCCTGCAGCTTACAAAGACAACCAAACCCTCAACATGATCTGCGTTGTAGTTGGAAGAAGAGCTTGGCCAAATGCCTAATATTGGACAAGAAATGGAAGACTCTTCCAAGAGGCCTCTCAAGGAAAGCGGTGGGATTCCCGATCAAGAACACCCAGTGCTAAACAACAATATTCTCTGCTAAACAACCTAAACAGCAATGAGAATAAGAAATGTCTAAACAAAAAAAATCTTGAGAAATAAAATAGTCATCAACAACCTTCTCATGTTGTCCTCCTCTTCCTTTTATAAGTTTGAGAGCTTGCAAAACCCTAAACCATCTCGATGAAATAGCTCTTTTCACATGATCCACCTCCAACTAAAACTGAGTTGTGCCTCATTGATGGCCACTCCAAGACAATGTTTTTGATTTATTCATGGTTGACCCTGTCAAAACATTTAGCCCCTTTCACACCTAAGGGTGCTCATTTAGTTAGCCCAGATTTGGCCTTGTTCACACGTGGCATTGATTTATTTGTTGTTTTAGCAATTTTTATTGTCATCCTTTACACATTTATTCATGAAACAGAAAAGTAAAACAAAAATGAATATTCCCATTAGCTTGGGCTAATTGGGAATATTACAGTCCTCCCCTCCAAAATGTTGCTTGTCCTCAAGCAACTGATAAGCTAAGTGTTGCAACTCTTCTCCTCCTCCATTGGTGACACCATCATGAGTTAAGCTTCCTCCATAAGCTAAGTGTTCACCAATCCAATCCTCCATGAATTGTTCCTCCAAAGTCATCATGAGATGTACATAGCCCATCCCACAAGGAGTCAATAACTCAAATGAAACAAACATGGCTGGACCAATACTCTCCCTGAAACATGTAACATATGATACATAGAGGATCTCCATCCCATGTGGTACATACATACCTCCCATTCTCCCTCCATACACTCCCATAAAAAGTACAAGTATATCATCAATGTATGAAAGCAAAACTACATACACACAAACATAAATTTGAGCATGTGGAGGTGGGTCATAGTCCCACATATGGTACCAGCGCAGTGTGTTACACCATTTTTTGGTCATCTAACCTATTACCATTAGATGGACCCAATTACATCATGTAACACCAATTTTACCCTAAGTAAAATTGCTCTCACTATGTGAAATAACTTAGTAAAACACCTTTATTAAGTTGTTTATGGTCTAAATAGGAAACCCCAAAAGGAAATAATAAACAAATCTATATTTGTTGATGTTTCCTCGAGGAATAATTAGTTAAACATGAATTTAATTATCATTTCTGGTCATATTTAACCCAAAACAAGGAAACCAATTAAATAAATCCTTATTTATTTGATTATTTCCTAGGAATAAGTTATTTAATCCTTATTTAAATAATATTCCTAGTTAAATTTGACTAAATCATTTATAAATAATTAAATAAATCATTATTTATTTAATTATATCTCCACCATTTCCTTAAAATAATAAATAAATCATTTATTTCTTTATTATTTATAAATAAAGGATTTAACCTAAGTCAAAAATCCTTTTCCCTCCAACAAATATAATAAAATATTCCTAAAAGGTGGTTCTAGAATTTGGTTAATAATATTTTATTCACGCACCAAGTTCTAGGCCGCCCTAATATTTTTTTATAAATAGAAGGGTTTTTCCATTCATTGGTCACCTTTCATTTGCATTAGATCACTCTGGATCTATACTCTTGGTCTGAATTTGAGCCATTATCATTGTCACATTCTCTATTATTTACTTTGTGAGTTCCTTTTGAGTTCTATGTTTGTCTGGGTTTTCTACACCAACAAGAAAGAGAAATTTTAGATCTGAAATGCTGAGGACTTTCAAGAACCCATCCCATTGAGGAGAATTGGAAACACCTTTCTTGTTTTCCTCTCAGGTGCCCCTTTAATATAAAAATTCTTTCAAACATATTGTTCTTGTCTTATCTATTCGATGCATGAAGCAACATTTCATTTTTACTGCTTAATGTCTTTTTATGCATAGATCTAGATTTGTGCAGCTTTATTTGGATCAACTAACTACAGATTTGAAGAAATTGGCAGCCATAATTGATGTTAGGGCTATTTGTTATGCGTAGCTAAAGTGGTATTTTTCCAACAAAAGATTCATACTAACAATTGGCGACTGCACACGGGTTTTCTTTTGCGACCACTGTCATTTTATCTATTCCTGCATATCTAGCTATTTCAGACCCTAGATTTTCTCTTCAGTTTTTTATTTTTCCTATTTTTATGGTGTTTTTCACCTCTAAAACCCTCAAACATTAAAATTTTTAACTTCCGTGTGTTTTTGGCCCTATTGCGCAGGTGACAGACATCAGCCGCAGTTGAGACGACAACTTTTTCTGAAATCTGCCGCTGAGAGAACTAGATTTGCAGGTCGCACTTATCAGCCCAAAACCTGTGACTTGGACTAGAGGACACACTTTTTTGCCTAAGAACTACAACCTGGACTGGAAACAGGTCAGAGCCTGCGACCTGCACTTTTTTCTGCACTTTTCCAGCAATTTTTCTGGGTTTGTCTGAAGCTTCTGTTAGGGTTTTCCAGCCTCTATTTCCACCCGTTTAGACCTGTTTCTGATCTGTTTCACTCACCTGAGTGGGAATATTGCCCCTTAGGGCTTTAGTACCCTCCACTTTTTGTGGAAGAGTTTTAGCTGTTTTAGACGTCTGAATTTTCAGAGTTTCAGCCTTCTTCTTTTCAGATCTGATACCTCATTTTCAGATCCCTCTAGATCAGCTCTTCTCCCTTTCAAATCACCTCATATAGTTTTTTTTGGATTTACCTCTAGGGTCACCTCCTTGTCCCTTCTACCTTTAGCTGATTTCCCCCTTTGTTGCAACAACCTTGCCTCTGCCTCTTTGCTATTTTCTGCACCTCTTTTCAGCAGATTTCTCCTTTAGATCCTTGTCCCTCCTGACCTTAGATCTATTGGCCTCTTTTTAGTGTGTTTTGATTAGATTTTTTCCCTCTTTTAGACTAGTTTTGAGAGACCCGCCTTCTTGGGTTAGATCGATGCATTATTAGCTGTTAATTTTCTGTTATTTCAGTCTTATTTACTATTCTCTGCATATTTATTTTCAGTTACGCAACACACTTTTTCTTTTACTCTCAAAACGTCTGGGTTTAAAAATTAAAATTAACACACGCCATACACTGACCATAAGTGAAGGAGAGCCTGGTTAACACCTCCTGGCAAAGACTTTAAAATCAATTGACACTGCACCTCTCTACCCTTGTTTCGACATTGACCTCACTTGATTTTGCACCTCCCTGCCTTTGTCGGTTTTTATTCTTCCCGTCATCATTGTGCCTCCAAGGCGTTTATCCCGGAGACTTCTTGGCCTTCACCCTCAGTTTCCGGTTGGTCGACTTACTCCTTCCCATCATCGTCGAGTTAGTCCTCCCCCGAGTCTGCACTCCGACTCTTCTTCTGATTCTTCAGGTTCTCCCCCTCCTTCTGGTTCTCCCCCTATTACCTTCACCATGTCTAGTTCAGGACCTAACGCTAGCGGCAACCCCGGTCCTAATGCTGGGTCTTTTTCTAGCGGAACCACCATGGGAACTACCTCGACTGTCCCTTTGCTCCCTTATATGGCTAGTCTCAGTCTCCCTGACTTCAATTAGTTGATCAACGATCCTATCTGCCACGATGTTAGTTGGCCTACTATGCCAACCAAGCTCCCCTTTGACATTCCCAAGTTGGAAGGCCTTGCTAGTGAAGATCCCTCCAACCATATCCGATCTTTCCACATGTGGTGTTCATCCAATTCCATTACTGATGATTCCATCCATCTTAGATTGTTCCAACGCACGCTTACCAGCGAAGCATCTAAATGGTATGTTGATCAGACCGCCTCTTCCCATACCACCTTTGCGACCATTGCCCAAGCCTTCTTATCTTATTTCCAGCTCCCTCTCCGATACGACACTGGTACAAAACTCTTGACTTCTTTCCGTCAATCCTCTTCGACCCGCCTTTCTTCTCATGTCCAAGAATGGTGAAGAAGAAGGAGCTTATGTCGAGCTCCCACCTTTGAAGATCGGGTCTATATGGACTGGCTCCTTCGCTCTCTCTTACTTGCCATCGGCAAAGATGTCGCATCCCAGTTCCCTCAAATAGAAGAAGCCACCCTCCAAATAGCCTTGAAATATGACCTAATCTATGCTCAATCTGGTTATGTTTATACCGTCCTTCCTGACCTCCCCAAACCTGGTGGTGCTAACGCCCTGGGGGCATCTCACTCTGCCAACGGTATCATTGGAGCTCTTTCACATACCTATGCTCAACCTCCTATGGGCTATGGTTTCCCTCTGGGAGGGGCCAGCACCTCCAGCACTTTCCCCCCTCTAGGTAGCATGTATCCAGGATACAGCATGCCTCCTCCTTTTTCCCACCCTCCTGCTTACCTCAATGTTGCCCATCCTAACCCTTATCCTTACCCACAACCTGGTGTCCCAGCTCCACCAGCATTTAGACCTCCAACTCCCTTGCCTTCTCAACCCCTGCAACAGCAACTAATACCTCCTCCAGGGAAAATATTTGCACAGCAGGGCACAACTAATCTTCCTTCTTCTCAAAGAAAGAGGAAAGGCAATCAAAATCAATATGCCTCTAGTAATCATGGATCCAATCCTCCAAGTTTTGATTCTAACACTGCTAACCAGCCACAAGGCTCTCAGCCCAAGCCAGACAGGCCTCTTCGCACCAATAAGCCATGTTCGTGTTGCAGTGTTTATGGTCATTACACTCATGATTGTCCCCTATTACCACAGATGCGGCAGATGTGGCAGTCTCAGGCTACATTGCGGGGACAACATTCCTCCCCTACTGTTCCTCCCAATGCGGCTACTTCTCAACCCGTTGTGTTTACCGGTCCTTTCCCTCAACAAGAATTCGTGGCTACTCAACCACCTCATGCCCCGGTAAGCACTCAACCTTCCCCTTCTAGTTGCTCTGATTAACAGATTCTCATGATGACTTCTAACCAACCTCTCACCATCGACCTTAACCTTCAAACTCGGTCTCGTCAGTACCCCACGCCTCCTGCTTCATCTATCCCCGATTCACCTTCTACAGAGCCTCTTTCGACACCAGATGGTCCTTTACAGATCCCACAACCCAAATTCAAGGTCCCTATAAAGGTTCCTAAGGGCCCATTACGCCGAAATGTTGCTTATGGTCGAGCAACCCATTCGTATAGTGTAGTAGATGATTTGGTGCAGTTTCCTGCCGCCATTTCCACACTGGAACTCCTCCAGTTGTGTCCTTCTCAAAGGAAGGCTCTACTATCTGCCATGGGCGCTGTAGATCCTGCTGATGACCAATTAATTGTTTTCGACGCCCGTCAGTCAGATCATCCTTCCCTTCCTGCTTCCGTCACTTTCCAAATCCCAGTCAAAATTCAAAACGCTAATGTGTCTCGATGTATTATTGATGAGGGGGCATCTGCATGTGTGATGTCTGATTTGGTTTGGAAACAACTCGGATCTCCTGAACTGGCCCCTTCCACAATCACCCTTTGTGCATGGGATGGCCACACCTCCCAGCCCATTGGCCTATTCCGTAACTGTCCTATCACCCTTGTAGGAAAGACTGTTTGCATTGACATTGAAGTCATCGATGCCCCTCTTGACTATAACATTCTTTTGGGGCATAGCTACACCTATGCCATGTCTGATGTCCTATCCACGATCCACCACAAGATGTTTTCCCCTCATAATGGAAAGATAGTCACCATTGACAAATTGACATATCATGAGCCTAAATCTCAGACCTCCCCTGAGTCGACCATCTCTTTTGTAGCCAATAAGCAAACCATTGATTCTTTGACTAGTGTTTCCCCCGACGTCTACAAAGACTCCTCTTTGCTTGGAACCTTCCTTGGTCTTCCTCCTCCTCCTATCTCTGATCCCAACTTAGCGAATGTTTGCATGATGCAATCGTCTCAGGCTAACCTTAAGCGACCCGCTTCGGCTAGTCAGCAACCTCAACCTCGCCTGCCGCAACCCACTCCTAGCCCTTTTCCTCAGCTAGTCGAACCTCTTCCTTCTGGACCTTCTCATCCAGCTAGTACACCTGAGCCTCTATACCCTCACGGGTCGGTTCCCTTAGGTCTCAACAATCTGGGAGCTGCCCCTCCTGGCCATTATCCCACTGGTCAAATACCTTTCCTTGCTCCCCCTCCTGGAGTCTATTCGGTTCCCATCATGGCAACCCTTTCCCTCCCTAACTTGACCCTGAGAATACCCATCTGGTATCTTCAGCCTCCAGCCGAAACCCCACCAGGTCACCCCAAACCATACCTTGCTTTGACATCGGTTCAAGTGATTCCCTTAGCTTCTTCCATCTCTACAGTGCCAGTAGCACCTCAACAAGACCATCCTCATGCTGTGACAGCTACGAGAAAGAAAGGAAAAGCTCGTAAGGGGACATCCAAAGACAAGGCCACCCCGCCTAACCCTACCCCTCCTCCACCCACCAAGCCTTGTGCGTTGTGTGATGGTGTCGGTCATGCCACTCATACTTGTCCCGAGTTGTCCCGTATCAAACCCATGGTTAAAGTCACATTCCCTAAATCTACGATCCCTGACTCCTCTATTTCTTCCTCATCTGCAGCCAAGAACCCAAAGACTCTTCGCACCAACAAACCCTGTGCTCTGTGTGGTGTCCATGGCCATTATTCTCACCATTTTCCTTACCTCATGCATTACCGAGCCTCTTTATAGGTCATTTGCGAGTACGAGGTTGAACAAAATCAATCTGCCTCTCCCATCCTCGCGTAGTATGTGTCAGGCCAACTCGAGGATCCCCCTGCTACCATTGACATTCCTCCCCCTGACGTTGAGATGTCGGAACTTGCTGCCCCCCTCCTATACCTATCATCATCCGTGCGACCCTCGAAGTACATTCCCTCTGAATCCACTCCGTCTGTCTTATTCATGGGCTCCACATCCTTTGACCATCTTTTTACTTGTTCTTCTGTCATCCCCCATGACGATCCGTATGTGAGCCGTTCTTCCCATGATGATGATTTAGGTAGCTTTGCAGCGTCATGTGGTTTCCTCGACCTTTTCCTTCCCACCCATAATGAGGAGGATACCATCTGTATCTATGATGTTCTCCGTAGCATGAGCTCCAGCTATTCCTCCCATAGCCCTCATACATCACCCTCTAGTCGATCTATGAGTCATAGCCATCCTACCCAGACTACTCCCTCCCATAGTGGTTGTTTGATGTCTACCCTACACTCACGCTGCCATCATTATTCTCCCTTTTCCCATTTCTTGTCTTGTGACACTATTTCGCCAGACCTCTCGTCCACACATTATATTGGCTATGCCGATGGGGCAAGTCGCTATTCCCGGAATCTAGCCTCGGCAGCTTGGGCCATATTTACCCCCTTGCATACCCTCGTTCTTTATAATGGGGTGTGCATTGGTAATGCCACCAATAATCAGGTCGAATATGATGCAGTACGTGGCCTCTTATCCGATTCCCTCTCTCATCGCATCCTCCATCTGCTCGTTCATTTAGATTCTCTGCTTCTTGTCTTACAACTCAATGGTGTCTATCGTGTGCATAACTCTATCCTGTTTAGATGATATTTACGAGTGAAACTTTTGATACGTGAATTTAGATTCATTACTTTCAACCATGTACCTAGAAGTCAAAATCACTACGTAGATAGCATTGCAAGTCATGTTCTAGACTGGCATTTATCACACACAAGACAATAAAATTTCAAATCATCAACACAGTGCATATGCATCATATTTATCATATAACATGTTTTTAGAGTCTATCTACTCTGAAACATATGACATGCCCATAGCATGTTACAAAAAACAAAACTCAAAACTGGGGGGCACCACTTGCCCCTACATACACTGGGGGGCACCACCTGCCCTACATCTAATCACTCTCTAGAGGATCCTGAGCCAATGGCTCCGCTCCCACAGCTCGTAGAACACACACAGTCTGACCAGCCATCACCATGTGCCACATGACACCTCGCCATTCCGAGGGTAGCCCAATACATAGCTCTATGTACTCGTCGTCTAAGTCTTGCCAGCCCCACTCCGAAACATCGGTCAGCTGCCCCTCACATCTACGATGAATGTCCTCCAGAAGAGTGGTCATATCCTCGTTCTGTGTCATTCTTGATCCACTAGCATCCATAGTTCCTGTTACTGTGGGTCGTCCCATATATCCGGCCGATTTCACCGAAGCTATATCTGCATACCAAAAGTATAAGGATCAGTACCATAAATACTATTCACAAAATTTAACATGCACATAACAGATTAGTTACTTGTGACTTACCATCAAGCCCCCATACTCGACCAGGCAGAAGTGGTAAGTCCAGATCTCCCTAATAACTCATCCCACTATAGGGATAGTTGTCTATGTACAATGGCATCTGATCCCAATGGGCAAAGAACTCTGGTCAGAACACCTGTTCGAACAGTAGTCGCCCCCACCGATGCATCCTGGGTTCTCTTGGACCCCCATCAGGTAGCTGTACACGAGGTCGCAAAGTCGGGATCTTCTCAAAAAATAAAGAGCACAACACAGTCCCATAAGCACAATAATGGTTCACTTGCCACTAGCAAAGTGACAGTTGTCGTTTCAATGACACCAACATCATCTGGGCCCACCCATAGTAGGTCCCACTCAACACACTTTCTACAATCATCATCTGCCCTCTAGTGATGTGATGGAGCGTGGCTGCCCAGGATCCGCAACACTGCTGCCACCACTGCACGGGTCTCCAACGTCTCTAGATCCCCAATCAATATCTGAGTCCCTTTGACTCAGACATCTGGTCAACAATGTCACTCTACGAACTCCATAATGTTACGCCCCCGCGGTAACAATGGATGTGTATTTCCCACCATCCCTAATGGTGGGAGACCAGTCAGGAAATACAGATCCTAGACTGTCAGCTCAATCCTGTGCCCCTGCACTATAAAGACCTCATGATTTGGATCCCAATAACTGACAATCTGAGCCAACAAGGGCTCCGCAGCTTGCATCAAAGGGTTCTCCACAAATTTCAGAACCCCAAACCTGGCCAATGCACAATGGACACCCTGATTCGCTTCGATTTCTGACCGTAATGTACCCAGGTCTCTCTCTCTCCACTTGATCCGTATATCTGCCATCTCTGCACAAACACATCATCTTTGTCAGTACAGATCAGACAAACTACCTTCAATTATATAAAACCTGACTCTCTGCCCACAACAGCACTGAAATCACCTTCATCTGACAAGCCACACTTTTTGGCCAACTCTGGGGATAGGTCGCACTTTTTAGGCCAAAATCTACTTCCCAGGTCACAGTTTTTGGCCCAAAAAGTGTGACCCAGCTGTAAATATGAGGGAGGGGCTATTCCTGAGATTTGGGACCCTAATTTGAACTTTTAATCCATCAAAAACAAAGAGTAGGATTAGGCCTCTTACCTGCAACTAACGGATCTCAATTCTGATGGTCGGTCTATCCGCTATGATCACCGCAAGATTTAGGGCCTTCTCTCCTCTCCACATTCACCATAGCTACACAAGCAAATGAATGCATTTGGAGGGAAAATGCCTTATTAGAAGAGAAACCCCTGCTTTTTCTTTCGCCTGCTGTGACCAAACCGTAGCCCTGTTTGACACATCGTTTGAACCGTTGGAAAGCTCTCATCGAGCACTAAAATGGGTATCTATTAGTTTTTCATGTTTTGATACTTCACCAGGACACATTTTGTCCACGAAGGGTCTATTCACCTCTCCTCCAAATCGAATTTCCTCACTTACAACACTTATACTTGGGGTACCACTTTTCCTCCTTAATTGTCCTTGTTCGTGTTGATTTTTGTCATGAGATACCCTATTATACTCATGTTTTTATGGTCCCCCATTGGACCTTTACTATGTGGTAGCACCATTGAGTCGCCCTTTTTTAGAGCATCCGAGTTGAGTCATCATCGCACTCATGGAGTCTATCCCGAGTCCCTTTGTATCCCGCTATAGTCCTCCATCCTTAATTGCTTGGTCCCTCTCTCGTGTCACACATTATGGCCTTCAGTCCCATTGTCCCCTTTCCCTCATGATGTTGTGTCAGTCGCTGCCAAGTCATTCATGCCCTTTATGCTCTAACAAGGGAAGTCATCCATCCGCTACTCAGTATCCCCCATTTCATCATCATCATTGGTGGTTGTCTGTTAGTCGCTCTACTATTTTCTCTCATGCCTTAGTTGGGGATCCCTTATTGCCTCACCTATGGTGGACCTCCTTCTATCAACATCAACTGATTCATTCCAGAAGACAGGTCTAGAGGGCGGTGTACCTTGGTTCTAGCTCCTACACTTGTTCAGTGCCTCGGATCAGGCAAAGCAATTTCTCATTACCCTTTGACTTGATTGTTTCTCAGCTCCAGCTCCTTTCAGCATGATCAAGATCTGTATACTTAATGGTCTAGTGATGCCCCAACAGCTATTTGTGATTCCTAGGTGTGTGTGAGATGCCTCAACCCTCATGAGGGGGTGGCCCTGCAGGTAGCCCCCCACATGCGTGGATGACCTCTTCATTTAAACCTTTGAGGCAACTCCTTATATTTGATGATGTCGGCCTTAGCCGCTTGTAGCGCCTCTTTGATTTGCATGTATCAGTCAGATTTTGCGAGCCCTTCCCCGTTTATAGGGGGCATTTGGGTTGTATTTGTATCTCATATACTCAAATATTATTGTATAAGTCCTGGCTGTTATCCCAGGCACAGCATGTATGTGGGATTCATTCTTCTATCTTTTATCTGGCTCGTGTTTAGGCCAACATGTACTTTATAGTTCGGTTCCTTGTTTACTGGACACACTATTCTTTTGTACTTTGTCTCAGTGGGCATACGTATGCCTCCTCCGCTACCTTTAGCACAGGTACCATTTCATAAAAAGAGACTTGTTGTACCTATAAGTCTCGTCTCCTCAGGGTCTCGTCCTTTAGCAAATTAGACTATCTTACATTTCTCTCTCTGACTTCCCTCTTGACGTCTGGTGATTGAGTTCTTACAACGTACTTCGGTCATACAATTTGCTCCTAACACTCGTACGCTGGGGGGCAATCTGTTACACCATTTTTTGGTCATCTAACCTATTACCATTAGATGGACCCAATTACATCATGTAAGACCAATTTTACCCTAAGTAAAATTGCTCTCACTATGTGAAATAACTTAGTAAAACACCTTTATTAAGTTGTTTATGGTCTAAATCGGAAACCCCAGAATGAAATAATAAACAAATCTATATTTTTTTATGTTTCCTCAAGGAATAATTAATTAAACATTAATTTAATTATTATTTCTGGTCATATTTAACCCAAAACAAGGAAATCAATTAAATAAATCCTTATTTATTTGATTATTTCCTAGGAATAAGTTATTTAATCCTTATTTAAATAATATTCCTAGTTAAATTTGACTAAATAATTTATAAATAATTAATTAAATCATTATTTATTTAATTATATTTCCACCATTTCCTTAAAATAATAAATAAAGGATTTAACCCAAGTCAAAAATTCTTTTCCCTCCAACAAATATAATAAAATATTCCTAAAAGGTGGTTCTAGAATTTGGTTAATAATATTTTATTCACGCACCAAGTTCTAGGCCACCCTAATATTTTGTTATAAATAGAAGGGCTTTTCCATTCATTGGTCACCTTTCATTTGCATTAGATCACTCTAGATCTATACTCTTGGTCTGACTTTGAGCCATTATCATTGTCACATTCTCTATTATTTTCTTTGTGAGCTCCCTTTGATTTCTATGTTTGTCTGGGTTTTCTACACCAACAAGAGAGAGAAATTTTAGATCTGAAATGCTGAGGACTTTCAAGAATCCATCCCATTGAGGAGAATTGGAAACACCTTTCTTGTTTTCCTCTCAGGTGCCCCTTTAATATAAAAATTCTTTCAAACATATTGTTCTTGTCTTATCTATTGGATGCATGGAGCAACATTTCATTTTTACTGCTTAATGTCTTTTTATGCATACATCTGGATTTGTGCAGCTTTATTTGGATCAACTAACTACATATTTGAAGATATTGGCAGCCATAATTTGTGTTAGGGCTATTTTTTATGCGTAGCTAAAGTGGTCTTTTTCCGACAAAAGATTCATACTAACACAGTACATCTCCTTCTTGCATCAGATCAAGGTATGGTAAGTGGTTTCCCCACCACTTACTTGTTGCCCATGTTATCTCAATATGGCTGAAAGTGTGAGATATGTTTGGTGCCTTAGGAAAGCATCCATCATGATATAAAATCTCCCTTTGCACACCAAGGGAGTGGCCAAATTCAGAAATTTGTGTGGCCCAAAGTTTTCCATAAGATTTACAAGATATATTGCCCCTTCTTGGAGCCATGGCCTGCATAAACATGGTAAAAGAATATGTACAATCAGAAAATGAAAATTTCTTTACATGATCAGATTTTTCACCAACAATACTCCTCATACAAATGGAGTGGTGCATGGATCTATCTCCTCTCTCAAAAGAGGGAAAAGATGGCTGAAATAACTCTTGCATAGAGTCATGTTGCTGCCCCAACTCCACATAGTCCATGCATTCTTGAAAATGTTGATGTAGTTCTTCTTTCAAGCCTTCCCAATCAAAGCTTTTCATGATGATGTTGTAGATCTTCATGGAGTACATATGGCTGAAATAGAACTCTTTGTAAGCTCTTTGTAGTAACTTGTTAGGTCCCTATATTACTAGTTTAGCCCCTTATTGTTATTATTGTAGCCCCCATCTAACCCCAATATTGTTATTATTGTGCCCTTACATTGTTACTTTTAGGTCAGCTAGGATTACATTGTGGCCCCACTAGGATTACATTGTGGCCCCATGGAATCCTATATATAGAAAGGAGGTTTTGTCATTTGTATCATCCAAGAATTGTTCATTCATGCAATGTATTGGAGGTTTCCCCCTTGAAGTGGCTTATTTCTAAGGCGTTGATATATCTTTTCTTCTATTTTTGGAGTTGTTTTCCCAACATTTGGTATCAGAGCTTTGGATGCTAGGGTTTTTCTGCTCCAAACAGGTCATCGTGGCATTTTCGCTATAACAATTTTTCTACGAAGGTTCATAAGCTAAAATTTTTAGAGTACAAAGCTGAAATCCTAAGGAACATCTTCCCAACATTTCAGAGCTTGGTTCGCAATATTGTCGGAGATATGATCTATGGAAGTTAGGTCGTTTTGCAGGCTCCTCAATTTAACCTAAAAGGGTCATCGCGGCATTTTCGCTATAACTTTTTTTTTTACGAAGGCTCAGAATCTAAAATTTGTAGAGCACGAATCCAAACTCCTGAGGAACATCTTCGAAACATTTCAGATCTTGGTTCACAATAGTTTCGGAGATATGGTCTGTGGAAGTTAGGACTTTTTCAGGCTCTCGAATTTCATCTCAAAGAGGTGATCATAGGAAAATCTTCATAACTCTCTCTCTAAGCATCGGATTGGAATTCTGTAAAAAGTGAACACAAGCACACAGAATTTAGTTTCCTATATATCAATTTCAAAGCCAAAGGAGGAAGCAGTGATACGTGGCAAGTCATACAAGTTTGCTCTACTAAACCAGTTCATAATTAGGTCATCGTAGGAGATTGGGCACAACTTTGTCTTCAAGAATCCAAATCAGGTCAAAATTGTCTCATTCGAAAGAGGATTCAGAGGGATACCTCAGTACCAAATTTCAGATATGGAAGATATGAAATCATAGAGATAATTCAGTTTCAATATCGCACTCCTCAAAAGCAAGAAAAAGTTGTGTATTTGTTTTCAAATTACATAAGTCTCGTTTGAAAAAAATTAGTTGGAATTTATTCGAAGGGCATATTGAAGAATAGATATCAGTATTGGGTTCTAAAATGGCCCCTAAAAAGAATTCAACACTCATTAATCCTTCATAAGGCTCTACTATGACTCATGAAGACGAAGAACCACAACATGAGATATCAAAATTACAAGAGCAAGTGCACCAAATTTCGCTATCGCAAAGAGCAACAAAAAATGAAATGGAAGTTTTGAAGAAAGGCGTGGAAGCTAACATGAATGGTTTGGAAGCTAAGATGGAAGGCATGGAAGTGGGCATGGAAGCTAAGATGGATGGCATGGAAGCTAAGATCGATGAAAAAATGGAAAACATAAAAGTAGACATCGAAGGTTTGACAAAGTTCATACAAGAAATGTTTCCTAATGGCGAAAAGTTAGCAGAGGAAACTCATGATGAGAAAAAAATAAATGTTAATCATGATTTCATAAACTCTAATTTTGGACAGAAAAACCACCATATTCCAAAGATGAATATGAGGAATTTTGATGGCAAGGATCCCGTAACATGGATACTATAGATGGAGCAATATTTTGATCTCAATAATGTGCAAAACACACAAAAGGTACGCATTGCAACTTTACATTTAGAAAAAAATACATTTGTATGGTATCGATGGATTTTCTCCCGTAAAAAAATTGTCACTTGGTCAATTTTTACAAAGGAAATGATAGCACATTATGAGGATACAAAGAGCAACACATTCTTTAGCCAATTGATAAATCTCAAACAAAAAGGTTTAGTGGGGGAGCACATTGAGGACTTCCAAAAATTGAATATAAGGGTAACTGATATTCAGAGGAACACAGGATTGATCTCTTCATAGGTACTTTAAAGGATAACATCCAACATGAAGTTCACGTTTTGGAACCTAATTCATTAGAGAAGGCATTCAAGTTGGCAAGAAAAATTGAATGTAAACTTATGGTGACAAGGAAGCCTACCACTCTCTTCTATAAAGAGGGAAGTGTTGCTACTCCTAGATTTCCACAACCTACAAGGTTGAAAACACAACAATTGGAAGAAAAAAGAGCAAAAAGGCTTTGCTACAGTTGTGATAGAAAATACAATAAAGGTCATAAGTGTGCTGAGAAGAAATTATTTTACACAGATTGTGAAGAGGAAGAAGAAAATGAACAAGAAGAGCATATACACCAGGAACCAACCTTATAAGAGGAAGAAATGAGTCCGACCATATCGTGTAATGCATTGGCAAGAATTACCACTCCTCAAACTCTCAAGATAGAAAGACATATCAAGAAGAAAAAGGTAATAGTGTTGATTGATTCAGGTAGTACCCATAATTTTATTCATTGTAAGGTAGCCAAGGAATTGAATTGTTTCCTATACCTAGCACCAAAATGTCAAGTGATGGTTACAAATGGAGGAACTATAAATTGCTCTGGAAAACTCCATAATATCAAGCTAACCATGGGGGAATATGTATTGAATATTCCAATTCTTTCCATTCCTATGGGAGGTGCTAATATTGTACTAGGAGTACAATGGTTACAATCTCTGGGGACGGTAGCTTTTAATTTTCAAGAACGTTTCTTGAAATTCTTTTCAGAAGGAAAGGAAGTCAAATTACAGGGTATCAAAGGGAAGCCAGGAAAGATAATAAGCTCTAATGTCATGACAAAGCTTCTTAAGAAAGAAAAACGAGGCGTAATTTCACAATTATGCTCACTAGAAGTTCCAACATCAAAATCATCTATTTCTGCATATCTCCAAAAAGTCTTGGAAAAATCATTCCAAGGTGTTTGAAACTCCCAAAGGACTCCCACCTATTCGTGATCATGATCATGCTATTCATTTGATTCCAGGAAGTGTTCCTCCAAACATCATGCCTTATAGATATCCTTATGTCCAAAAGACCGAAATTGAACGCATGATTGCAGAAATGTTAGAGGCTCGTATAATTCAACCTAGTCAAAGTTCCTTCTCTGCTCCAGCAGTATTGGTGCACAAGAAGGATGGATCATGGCACATGTGTCTGGATTATAGGGAGCTCAATAATCTCACAATTCAAGATAAATTTTCCATTCCTGTGATTAATGAATTATTGGATGAATTACATAGAGCAATTTATTTTACCAAGTTGGATCTTCGTTCGGGATATCATCAAATTAGAATGAAGACTGAAGATATTCCGAAAATAGCATTTCAAACTCATGAGGGTCATTATGAATTTTTGGTCATGCCTTTTGGCCTTACCAATGCACCTTCTACATTTCAAGGGTTGATGAATTCCATTTTCAAACCCACCCTTAGAAAATTTGTGCTAGTATTTTTTGATGATATACTAATATATAGCAGGTCTTGGAAGGATCATGTTCAACATGTTGACAAGGTTATCAAACTATTACAGGAGAAACAATTATATTCAAAATAATCCAAAGGTTTCTTTAGAGTACAAGAGGTGGAATACTTGGGTCATATTGTATCGCACGAGGGTGTTAAGGTAGACCCTAACAAAATTAAAGCCATTAAGGAATGGAAAGTCCCAACAACTATATAGCAGTTGCGAGGATTTCTCAGTTTAACAGGGTATTATCACAAGTTTGTTAAGAATTATGGGAGAATAGTAGCACCTCTAACAACATTATTGAAGAAAGATGCATTCTCATGGACTCCTGAAGCAACTAAGGCCTTTGAACAACTTAAAGAGGCAATGTGCCTAGCACCAGTCTTAGCTACGCTAGACTTCACAAAAACTTTTATTGTGGAATGTGATGCCTCAGGAAATGGAATTGGTGCTGTTTTAATGCAAGAAGGAAGACCCATTGCTTTTGAAAGTCATCCAATCAAAGGAAAGTATTTACAGAAAGCTATTTATGAGAACGAAATGTTAGCAATACTACATGCACTAAAGAAATGGCAACCTTACCTAATGGGAAGACACTTGAAGGTAAAAATTGATCATGATAGTCTTAAACACTTTTTGGAACAACTACTATCTTTAGAAGAGCAGCAAAAATGGGTCACAAAGATGTTGGGTTATGACTTTGAAATAATCTACAAAAAACGGAACTAAATGTTGTTGCAGATGCACTCTCAAGAAAAAATAAAGAGGTGGAAGCATTGCTTTGTGCCATTTCTATTATCCAGCCAGATTGGATAACTGAAGCAAGGGATGAATGGAAGAGGGACGAAGAAGTGTGGACACTCATTCAAAAGTTGCAGCAAGATCCTAGTAAATCTAATACATTTATTTGGGAAAATGATTCCTTTTGGTACAAAGATCACTTATATCTTTGTAAGAATTCCCAAATAAAACAAAAGATTCTTTTGGAATTGCACACTTCTCCTTTAGGAGGACACTCAGGATTTTTAAAAACTTACCACAGGGTGAAGAAAGAATTTTTTTTGGATGGCCTTAAATCTAATATTCAAAAGTTTGTGGCGGAATGTTTGGTTTGCCAGCAGAATAAAGTGGAAACAATTAAGACCCCGGGACTTCTACAACCTTTATCCATTCCAAGTCAACGTTGGGAGGAGATTTCAATGGATTTTATCATAGGTTTACCTAATTCCGAAGGAAAGAGTGTCATCATGGTGGTAGTTGATAGACTTACCAAGTATGCACACTTTTGTGCATTATCTCATCCATTTAAAACAAGTACAGTTGCTACTACATTTATGGACACAATTCAAAAGCTACATGGAAACCCAAGGGTTATTGTGAGCGACAGAGATCCCATTTTTATTGGAAATTTTTGGACGAAGTTATTTTCTTGTTTGGGTACTCAATTAGCTCATAGCTCATCTTATCATCCTCAATCTGATGGTCAAACTGAGATCGTAAATAAATGTTTGGAAGGATATCTTCGTTGTTTTGTATCCGATAAACAAACACAATGGGTCAAGTGGTTACCTCTTGCTGAATGGTGGTATAACACTTCCTTCCATACTGCAGCAAAAATGACCCCATTTATGGCACTTTATGGATGTCATCCACCATCCATCACATCATCTTTAAGGGAAAATTCGAAGGTTCAAGCAGTGGAAGATCACATCGAGCATCAGCAAGAAGTTCTCCAACTCTTAAAGGATAACCTGAATTTGGCACAAAATCGAATGAAACAACAGGCAGATCAACATCATAGTGAGAGAAGTTTTGATGTAGGAGATTGGGTATTTTTACGGCTACAACCATACAAACAAATGTCCCTCAAGCAAGCTAAGAAGGATAATAAATTATCACCAAAGTACTGTGGTCCTTACAAGGTGTTGCAAAATATTGGTACTATGGCATACAAATTGGAGCTTCCTGCTTCTTCACGAGTGCATCCAATTTTCCATGTTTCATGCTTAAATAAGGTTATAGGTGAAAATCTTCCTATTCAAACAATATTGCCAGAACTTGATGAGGAAGGAAAAATTGTATTAGAAACTGAAGCGGTCACGGAAACAAGAACTCGACAACTACAAAATTGATCAATTTCAAAGTATCTCATCAAGTGGAAGAACTTACCCAGTGAAGATTCTACATGGGAGGATGAGAATTTTATATAGAACCACCCAGAGCTACTCAAGTGTTGAGGACTGTTAGCCCCCCTATGAAATTCTTGACAAGCAAGCTAGGGGCTATGTCATTTTGGAGACCTTCAAGGAATGCATCTCCCCTGAAGACACATCATCCTTGAGGTCTCTCTCTGCTTTGCCTTATGTGAAATTCCCCTTGCTGTTTTCCCATCTAAAAGCTCACTGGTTATAATCTCTGCTCCTCAAAAATCCCATTATTATCTCATGTCACCCTTGCAAATACCATTTTTACCCCTTTTACCCCTTGGTCAAGAGTCCCTTTCCTTTCCCCCAATTTCCCTTGTTTATCCCTGAAATCTCCTCTGAAAATCCCTACACCCATTATTTTCCCCAAATTCCCCCTTCATTCCCCTATCGTTGCCCTTGACTGGCCTTAAAACACTTTGAAAATGGGCCAGAAATTATAAATTTCATTAAAAATGGGTTAAAAACCCACTTTCGACCATATAATAAGCCTAGCCCCCTTCCCCGGCAAGCCCCTCTCCTCTTTTCCCATATAACCTGGTCCTGGAACTTTCTGTCAACTCCAAAGGCGCCTTCCGCATTCGTTCATCGGGAGCGGCCTCAGCCGTAGATCTTGGCAAATCGAATGGCGGTCATTAAATTCCCAGCGCTCGTGTTTCCCGCATTCAGTTCCTCTTGTTGAGCCATCGTCGTCAATTTTCACGAAGATCTGACGGTCCACAGTTCCCCCGCCGGTGGTCCTCGCCCATGCACTGTTCCAAAACCGCTGGTTTATTCAGCACCGCTTATGTGTGATGGGTGGTTTTTCTCGATTGGCCAGCGATTCCATACACCTTTCGACACCTGTCCTCCTGTACGATTTGAAAACCGCTTTTCTAGCCCGTTAACGTCATCCATCGCGCATTATTGTTCGGACACGGATTCCCAGCAAAATGGCCGTGGACCGTCCGATCTGGAGCAGTCCATCCGACGGCTATCGCTCGTCGAAGATGCACGATGTTTAATGAAGGCGCGCACGCGATAGTCCAGGTCCTGGCCCCCCATCCGTCATCCTCCGCCGTTGATCTCCACCACGATAGCCAACCCATATTTGTTCACCCACCGCTGACTTTTCCACTGTCTCCCGTTCCGCCACGTCATCTCCACCTGTACCCTCCGTACGTCCTCCCATTCCATAACGTAAAATTGGTTTATTTCATGTTTTTCAACGTGTTTTCATTTTTTCTTCACGTGTATTTGCTCTGCATTCTGCCAACCACCTACTAGAGCAATTTTTCATCATTACCACTACAATTTCTTCTGCTATGTCACCGCTTGCACGTCCATTTCCTCCATCCACATCATCCGCCACCCCCATCCATTGTTTTCTTCACATCTTTCGTGTTTTGCAGGGTTGCAAATGGTTAATGACCACCATGATGCGCTATCTCTGTTACAGTGACAGAGTGATCGAAGAATACCATGAGCAGAGGTTGTGTTCGGAGCCTGATGTTACAGGAAAAGTCTGTAGGGGTGTTTGCACCATAGATTCATCAAAGGACATATTTTGAACATCTGCAAACCCTATCCGGCTCCATTAAAACCCAGATCTTGCAGAATCGAGACATTTATAGAGTAGTGAAAAAAACCAGCTTATGATCATGGTTTTCAGCGCTCGTTATTGAAGATTTGGATCCATAATGCAGCAGTTTCAGAGGCAAAGTACCAGATTCAAAACCCCAAAGGTCAATCAGAAGTTTAATGCACGAAAGATCGTACCACCAGGGTTTCTACAGTAGCAGAATGTTTTTCTTCAATCAGAGGACAAGGTGCCCATGCAGTTTTTATTATACATCGTGTCCCTGAAGTTTCTTACCCGACAGTAGTCCTACATGATCAGGAGCATTGGTGACTCAAGTAGGGCAGACCTCACTGTATCTTATTTTATTATTGTACTAATCAGTACCACAGTACTGCAGTTAGAACACCTAAGCCATACCAGAGATAAATGCAGAGATTTAAAACAGAATGAGGCTTCGGCCCTCTTTCATTTTCTATGTTTAATGTTACATTTAGTGTTCACCTACCTCCTCTCTCGATCTTCTGTTCATCCTCTGCTATAAAACGCAGAAGGAAATTATTGTAAAGGTTGTTGTTGATGAGATATCAGAGAAATGCAAGCATTTTCCTCTTGAGACAAGTTCTCTGTGTAATATTGTAAGATAGGTTAAGATTTGATGTATTCAGACTGAATGTTCAAGCTGTGGGCAATGTTGTACCTGATTGGTGTTGTTTTTAATATGACAAGCACATTTCTTTGGATCCTAATCTAAAGCAGCTGGTGATGTTTTCCTAACTCTATTTATTTCATTTTCATACTCTTTCATATTCTTCTGGTAGGCAACAGAAGTATAACATAGGGTTCACCCTTGTTAGGTGCCCTATGTTCCTGCTCTCCCTACCTTTAATGTTTTCTACTCTATGTGCTATTTGAATATTTATTTCCATTGATTTAACCAGTGTAGTAGATGTTATTGCCTACTCTCTGATGTATGAATTAATGAAATCTATGTTTAGATGTTCTTGTTAGGATTTAGTTGGATGAGTTGAGAACACTGGGAGGTCTAGAACCTTTTCTCTACCTCACTAGGATCTTTCCATCTCAATTAAGCCTGCCTAAGATCCCTTGTTCTGCCTCTGATTTGTGTCCAAGCAGGTCTGGAGTTAAATGACCTCTGACGTGATCTATAGACAGAATTGGATGGTTCTCCTCCTTTCATTTTCAGTCCTTAATGTCCTATTTCACCAATCATCCTTTAAGATCCAAATGCTCTAGATGACTAGCCCAACTGAAAGCTTACACATTGAACACAAGTAAACCCTTTCTTGACCCCATTTCCCAATGGCCTTGATGTTCTCTGAGTTATCTGCCTTTGCCTAATTTTCCTCTTTGCTCATCCTTGTCTTATATTGGATCCTTCTTTCCTGATTCCCAACAACCAAACATAAACAATTAAACAAACAACCTTGAGCCTATAACTAGCCTAAAATCTAAACCTTGAGCCTCAAAGGACATATACCTTTGGAAAATATAGAGAGATCCCTCTCTGGACCTAGGAGGGCTGGATCCTAAGGTCTGAAAGTGGTTCTATGTTGTCTCATCTTTTGGTATTTCCAACCTTGCCAAAACATGGGAACCCCAACATAATGGCGACTCCGCTGGGGATTATCTGAGTATGTTCATTTCATTGCATCATTAGAGCCTCAGAAACATAGAAACTCTGGTTAGGTTGGTTTTTCAACGCTCCTATTCTTGAAACAACCTCCATTTTTTGTGTCTCTTACGCTCTTAGACAGAGTCTGGAAAGGGCCAGGTAGCCTCCAGATCTCATCCTCTTTTAGAGGTGATATATCTGGTAAATTCCCTCCCAGTCAATCTCTGGTTGGAGTTTTGTTGTGTTTGGAGGATATTCTTGAAAGGAGGCAATTCCCTAGGCACTGTGGTGGATAGTGTATCCCCTAAAGCACCCTAAACCTTCCACCTGGAGTCTCCATAGCTCCTAAAAGATTAAAGACTCCACTGGTGATCAGTAGGCCTGCTGATTATCTTGGTTTCACATAAGACTCCACTGGGAGACCGGCCTTTGAGACAACATCAACCACAATAGAATTAACAAGTAGGGTTAAGCTGCTGAGTCAGAAAATATAACATTCTGGCTTTAAGAAACATTCACACAAGAGCTTTCCCTAATCCTAACCCACCTAAAATAGTTGATAACCCTGAGAGCCTTCTCAAGAGATCACCCCCACCTAGAATATCAACTATTTCAAGCCATATCTATAGATCTAACTCTACACCTGAAGACCTTGCAGCTCTAACACACTTTCACCCTGGCCTAGACCTACCTAACAGACTACCAAGAACTAGGTCATTCAGTGATTTAGACCAGCTAGACCCTGAGATTCACAATTCACCATCCAGTAGTGGTCAACACACTAGGGACAGAGGAACCCCTCCATCTACACCACCTGATATACACTTTGTTCAAAACTTGGGGCTCTACCACCCTAGATCTGCCCAGCAAACCCCTGCTGGCCCTAACATCCCTGCCATCCAAATACCAGCTACTCAGGTTAATCCTTTACCTCATCAAAACATCATCATGGCAGCCTGGTATGCACCTTTGGTGTTACCTCAGCCTCTAGTACCTTTACCAAATGATTATCAATCAAAGATCCCACATTTCCCTGCCAAAGATCCCACCACATCCCAACAACATGTAGATAAGATGGAAGATTCTTTTGACTATATGGAAATAGATGATGATACAATCAAAATGAGAATCTTCGCCCAAAGCTTGGGAGGTGAGGTGAAGAAATGGTTTAAAAACCTACCTGCTGGTAGTATTCGAGATCTCCCTACTTTATACCAGACTTTCATCAACAAATGGGAAACTAGGGCAAATCTTCTCCAACTCCTAGCTGAATACATGAGCCTTAAAAGGAATGCAGGAGAGAATGTCCATGATTACACAACAAGATTTAATAGCATTTACAATGCCCTCCCCCCACACATGAAACCCCCACAAGTCACGGCTCTAGCAAAATATCCCGAAGGTTTTGATGCTGACAGGCCTATGAGCTTAGGGACAAAGAGTACAACACATTGGAGTACATGCAGAAAGGAGCTGTAAACATAGAGGCCAATCTGATTGAGAAAAGGGCAAGACTGAGAGCTGAGAAGAGGGTAACATATAGGGATGACAATGTAGCCTCCGCATCTGATCCAAATTATGACAGATTGTCTAAAAACATGGAAGAGATACAACAAATGATGAAGAAAATGGTTGTCACAGTTAGCAATCAGAACAAAAACCAGAGCCAAAATCAGAACCAAGCTTTTAGAAGAAACAATAACACTCCCAACAGATAAAGAGAGTCAGATCAGAAAGTTATTCCCCCATTCCAAGAAAACATCCTAGACGAAGATGAGGGAATCATAGAAGAGTCTGAAGGGAATGAAATAAACATGTTTGAAATAGAAGATTCAATCCATAGCTATTATTCAGATGAAGATCAGCCCTCACCCTCATATTGGGATGAGGAAAGATTAGAGTCTGAAGATTACAGACTTGGATTTGAAAGCACTATTATGCAGGTCAAGGAACAATATGAACTTAGGAGAAAAAAGAACCAAGACACTTCAAAAACTAAGGCTTCTGGGGTTACCATTAAGAAAAGGCCTGATAAATCTTCTAAAGCCACTGCTGAGAGTTCTGAGAAAAACAAAGAGAAAGACAACCAACACAAGACTGTTAAACAAAGTCAGCACACTAGTAGTACTAGTACTGCAGTTAGTGCTCCTAATGAGACAATTCCAAACCCTGTACATAATGAGAAATCACAAACTGATTCAACCATTAAGACAATGGCAAATAAAACATATTTGAACACTTCCAAGAGTCAATCCACTTTCAATTTGGAGAGTGAGATTGCAAAAATCAAAATCTCTGTACCATTATCTGAGTTGGCCACTTAGGATGTATATAAAGGCCAAATTTTGAAAGCCTTGAATTTAGGAGAAATCAATGATTCTGTAAACCTGAATGATGATCAACCAGCCCTACTATTTGGTCCAAATATTGAGGGGAAGTTTTAGGAAGGGGTAGTGCCCCCTTTCTATATCAGTCTTAACATTCATGACAAGATCCTCCATAATGCCATGCATGTTTCTGGGGTGTCACACAATTTGATGCCTAAGGTAGTGATGGAAAGGTTAGGCCTAGAGATAACACGACCCTACAAAGACTTATATTCATTCGACTCTAGCAGAGTAAAATGCCTGGGCCTGATCAAAGATCTGTGTGTGAGCTTGACCCAGATTCCTGCTAAATGTATGGTCATGGATGTGGTAGTGGCAGATGTGCCACCTAAGTATGGCATGCTATTATCAAGATCATGGGGAGCCAAACTACAAGGAACAATGCAGATGGATGGCTCATATGCCACTGTCCCTATCTTTGGCCAGCTTAGAAGACTGTATAGAGAGGCCCAAATGAAATTTCTGGTCAGTAGCCCTGAGAAACCAGAAAATTCACCTCTATACTCTGTACATATAGACCTGGATTCTTTCATCCTTTGCAATGATCAATCCTTAGGAGAACCAGAGTTAGAAAAAAAAGACACAAACAGAGAAACAGAGGCTAGATCTCAACATAATGGCTGCCCTATATTTAGAGGAAAACGAAGAGAAAAACATCACTGAAATCTCTAGGATATGCGGTGGGCCTCTAACTCTGAGTGAACAAGAAATAGAGGATGTACAACTGACTGGACATTTCCCACAAACCCATATACCACAAGAAGAAAACATTGAACAATTCACTGTAACCAAAACTCAAAATGAACAAGAAACATAACACAATCATTCAACTAGATACCTCTCTGATCATCACACCTATGCTAAAAAACAAGACAGCCCATAGCCCAGTACAGAACCTGTAACACAACACAATGGTGAACCCAGCTGTAGGCTAGGAAATAATGATAAATCGATAGATGAAACCCTATGGGAGATTAATTTCGATGGATCATGCTCTAAGAGAACTGTTGGGGCAGGGGTGTGGTTGCATAACACAGAAAATGATTACGCAGAGAGCCATGCATGCAATCTGCATTTCAGATGTACCAATAATATCATAGAGTACGAGGCTTTAATACTGGGTTTAAATCTGCTGAAGAAACTAGGAGCCCGTAAGATAGTCGTGCATGGAGATTCTGAGTTGTTTATAAAACAGGTGAACGGTGAATACACAGCTAAAACCCTAGGCTGACAGCATACAGGAACGACGCTGTAGATTTATTGAAAAAATTTGTTGAATATGAGATAGGGTTTGTTCCTAGGAGTCAAAACATCATTGCAAATGGGTTAGCTTGCCTAGCCAGTTCATACCCTAAGACTCCAAAGGATCAGCAAATTATCATTCAGACCAAATTTAGACCTGCAGTGCCAGATAACGAAAAATACTTGCAGGTTTTTGAAGGAGATAAACAGATCGAAGATTTCCTGGTAGGCAGAAATGAGTTCGAAATTTCTAATTCAGACTCAAAATCTGATAATAGCTGCCTAAGTCAAGAATCCTCAGACGAAGACGAAACACCCCGTGATATAGAAATAAACGCCATAAACATAGAAACTGGAAATTTGAACGAAAACAGTGAAAACGCAGAAAATGAAGAAGTTGAGTTGTTGCATGCCAAAGACAAGAATATACCTCGAGGTTTGGCACTGCTATAAAATATTTTTGACTTCGATGATGTGGCGAAAAATCCTACCATAGAGCATGCAGACTTAGACGTGGAAGAATGCAACAGAGGCACAAAAGAAAAACCCAAAATGATTAAATTGGCTAAGTCTTTACCCAAAGAAATGAAAAAGAAGTACGTTGACCTTTTTAAGTAATTTATTGATGTGTTTGCTTGGGGGTACGAAGATTTAAAGGCTTATGACACAAACATCATACAACACTAAATACCTTTAAAGGAAAATCAGAAACCCTTTAGGCGGAAGCTTCGTAGGATAAACCCAAAACAGTTGCCTGCAGTTGAGAAAGAGATTAAAAAGATGTATGATGCGGGCATTATAGTTCCTGTGAGGTTTTTTGACTGGGTATCAAATCTAGTGGCTATAAGAAAGAAAATAGGGGAAATCAGATTGTGTATAGACTTCAAAAATCTCAATAGAGCCTCACTCAAAGATAACTACCTGTTGTACTGTACAACAACCCTCCCTTTTTCTAAAAATTTTAGAAATAAAATTCATTTAGAAATAGGGTCCCTTTCTCTTTTTATAGAAATAAGAGACTTGGAAATAAAGATTCATTGTTTTGAAAAAACTCATCTTTTGTTTGCTAAACAAATTCAACATCCAAAACTTATGATCCGATCCAATATACAAGGCCTTATCATAAAAAACAAATCAAGTTTAAAAGTCCAATCGCAATCGGAGAATCGGAGATAACCCTTAAAAGAAGTTTCATATACTCATTTCAAATCCTTCGATGCGATTAGTTCAATCAGAAATCTTTAATCGCTAAAGAGTTTAAATTTTTTATATAACTTCCGATGCAATGCGGCCAGTCGCAATCGAATAATCGGGATATTCTTTAATAAACTCTTTACGGTCAATTAAAATTTCCCGATCCGACGTGCGTTATTACAGTAAACGTTTTCAAAAGAAAATCAAACATTTATTCGTTTAAAATCTTATATGGTAGACCCCACCATTAGAGATCGGAAAAGTTTTCAATCGGAATCGACCAATCGAGAAAAACGTATTGTGATCTTTATGTGCCATTCGAAAACTTTCGATGCGATTGATAAATGTCATTCATTGCATGGGAAAAGTTCAGAATGGATGAATATTTTAATATTTCACAAGCGCCAAATCTCAATTTGTACGAGGGCATTCAATAACGAATCAAATGAATATTATTAATGATTTGGTTTTTAATACATGAGTGTGACCCAAAAGGAGCATTTACGCGGTATACGAAACAAATAAATAAAAATCATAAGTTCATAAATCATCCCGTTTGAGTTGCTTGTTTGTCACGACTGAGAGTTTATTGTCTTGCAGAGCCAAAGAACACTAAGCCCATTCGTTCACAGACAAAGGGAAGCAATAACAAATGCAGAAATGTCGAAGAGAGCGAGAAGAAACAAGACTGCTATTCCAGTTAAGTTTGTTGAGACTCCTACGGTTTCAAAAGAAAAGCCCACAAAACTAAGACTAGTCACAGATACATCATGCCAGGGGCTTGGGAATATGACGTGGGAAGGAGTCTACAACCTATTAGAAAGAGAAAACCCCAAGGTCACAGTGGAAAAGGCATCGATTCCAGATGAAGATAGCTCAGATTCTGACTCCGAGATCACTGAAAAATCACTTGCAAATTCATTTTTGCATCGAATTGCAGCCAGAGCGAGCATCATGCCTTATTATGATGCAGTTCGATGGGTTATTGACAGTGTGAAGATTCAAGACAGAACGTTTGTCTCAGCATCTGGAGTGTCTTTTGGCTCGTTCAAAGCAGAAGACTTAAAGGCAATGTATCACCTTCCAGACCCGCAGAAGGTGTATAACAAGGAGTTTATCAAAGAATTTGCTGATAATAACAAAGTCCAATCTGACCCTATCAGAGATTGGAAGAAGAATCCAGAGAAGCATCGAAATGAAGCGTCCGGTATGTATTCTGTAGATTCCCTTTTACCACCATATTGCTATGCCGCTGCCATGATGTGTAGATTATTTGGCAATGATAATTCAGCTAGGTTTTCTATACAAATGGTCCCATTAATCCTAGCTGCTGTCAATTCCGATATCATGGATTGGGCTGTTATTCTGTCTGATATAATGGCCAATAGGATGCTTGAGTACAGACAAGAAAAAACCGCTGGAAATTCCACTCCCTTTTTCTTTTGTGCCTATATTCTTGATGCTCTTTGTTTTAATTCCGAGTTTCCCTTATTTGGATGGAAATGGACTCCCAAAGACCCTACCCCAATTCATATTTATCATAAACTGCTTTGGAAGGTTAATTTCCAAGATAATGTATATAGAATCTGCCATGGTTTCCTTATCCCTGTTTTCAAAACCATTTTTAATCGCTTCCCTCCTAGATTCTCTGAAAAAGCTAAGGCCGACTTGTCTGCAATAGGAGATTGGTTCGGGGAGGAGAAATTTACATACATCAGGGTTTTTGGTAGTATTATGGAACCACATGTTCTTCCTCTTTTTGTTCCAGACAAACTTCTTGCTCAAGAAATTTCCTATCAATTAACAGTTGAAGGAATATCTAGGTCTTTGAATAACAATAAGAAGAGAATGTGGCCTCAATTCCCACTCAATTGTGGTCAGTTTACTTTAAATGACTTCAAGCATGCTGAAAAAGAAGTCTCCAAGATAAAAGGTTGTAAATTTGCAACCATTCCTGGAAGACAATATGATCCGCGACAGATAGCCTTTAATGTTACTGCTTCAGTTTCAATTGCTCGATTTGAGCATGAGCCAGATCCGTTTGATGATTTGTTTGTTTCTTTAGATAATTTTCCTCAAATTTATGACTTAGCCAAGTCTAAATTCCAAAAGGAGGAAATGAATAAATTTTTGTTATTTAGAAGCCAGAGATTGTTAAGAGTTCCTCTGGATCAACTAAGAATTCCAACACAAGGGTCAGAGACAGAAGGTACATCTAGCAAAACGCCAAAAGAAACATCTACTGGCAAAGTCATTACATAATCGGCTGGTAACCAACCAACTGTACATACTCAAAAGGTGGTCGCTGTTGGCAAGCCTGATGCCCAAAAGGGAAATACTGATGATAAATCCGATCAAAATACTGGTCAGCAGTCTACTGCTCAGACAACAGAAAAATGCACAAGTACCGATGATGATGTGCGTAATCAAAAAGGTGGATCGGATGGCAAAAGCACTGAGCAGAACATAGATACAGAAAAAGGAAAAGAAACAAATAAGGAGATTATAGTTTCTGCTGATCTTAATGTTTCTTCTCAGTTATTGAAACAATATGATAAATTCACTCAACAGCTAGGATTGCAAGATAAAGATAAAGAACAAATAGAGCAGGATGTTGAAATCATTCCTGAACATCCGACAGGGCAGATTGTATTGAAGGCCGAGGAGATCCCTCCTTTAGATGTATTTTACAGCCCCAAACATAAGGCTGTTGTTAGAAGACAAAGAAAAAGAAGAAAGACAGAACAGGACATATTTTCTACCCCATCAGAGGAGTTTATGAATATTATTTACAAAAACAATGAGGTGAATCCATTTGAAGACCTCACAAAATTATCCCAGTATGCAGGAGCTTATAGTGCTGCGACAGTTGATAAAGCTGTAGAAGTTTCTCAGCTGATAACTCAGAAAGATCTCCACATAGCTTCACTTGAAGAGCAAGCTAAGGAAAGTCAACAACAGATTACCCAATTGCAACAACAACTACAAAATCAGACACTCAGGTCCAAAGAATTGGAAAAACAACTTGCTGAAGAAAAGAAGAAAGTTGATGAACAACTCTTAGGCAAACAACAACAACTAAATGAAGAAATTTCTAAGTTACAAAGTCTATTACAAAATGAGAAAAATGCAAAAATGATTCAAGAAAAGGAATTTCAAGCAACTTTGGATAAGTTTAAAGATTTCCCGAAGTTAAATGAATTCAAAACAGAAACCCTTGAGGCTAATAAATTATTGTCTCAACAATTGAATGAATTTTGTGCAAAGCTGTCACAGGTAGGACCTTTTTGTGATATTACTTCATCTTTGATCCAAAATGTTATTTCTCTCAGACAAGAAATAGATGATGCTGATGAAAAGATTTCCGAATTTCTCAATTGGCAAGACACAGAAAAGGGAAAAGAAGCCAATCTTCCTAGAATAGAGGAAAAACACAAAGAAATCTTATTTACAGAATGGGAACATCAAATAATGAAAGCTGAGAGAGCAATATCAAGGGCCAGGAGTATGATGAATAATATCACTCAATTCATAAATGACAGCTTATACTCAATCAATCTCATTTCAGACTGTGTTCCTGGAATTTTTCCAAAAGTAAAAGAAACTGAAAACAGATGGAGAGAAGAAATGGAGAAGAAAAGTCAACAAATCAACAAACTTCAAACAATATCCTGGGACAGTATGTGGACTCATTTAATCAAACCAAACAATCAAAAAATGGTTATCAAATTTATTTCAAATGCCGTTGATTGTTTGATTCCAGAATTTTCCGATGCCACCTATGCTGGACAGCTGCATTCCGAAATGAGTCATCCACCGAGACTCCAAGATATGTTGAAGATTTGCAACTTGGCTTCATCAAGCGAGAGAGAGAAACAATGAATCAGTTTCATTCAAGATAGCTTTTCAGTTTTAATTTGATAGATTGTAGCAGTAGTAGTAGGATTTTGTTATGTAATTCCTTATTTAAATCCCTCTCATGCATTTAGAGAAGGATCTGAAATTGTAATATTTTTTGGACTTGGGGCTAACATTTCTGTACTCCATTCCTTATTATATTTTATGAAGGATCACATCTGGTGATTTTTGTGCTGAAATTATCTTTGAAGTGTTGCATTTCTGTACCTTTGGATTTAATTTTACATCGGAGTTACTGGATTAGAGTATCACATTTCATTTGACAATCTTCAAGATGAATGAGGTATTTCTATCTGTTCACTGTTGATTTCCTTTGTTATATGATATTCGCTTGAAAATTTGCTATCATTTATATATATTTGGTTTTCATAACGTTTCTTTTTATATATCATTTCTGAGTATAATTGAAATGTTATCTTTCATAAGCATATATAGATGGTATACAATGATGAATGCAATATGCTAATATAACTCTGTTTAATTTCTTAAACAGAGTTATCTTTATTCGTTTCTGCACATTTCAATTTGATTAATAATACATTTTCATGGTTATTATTAGATTGAAACAATCTTAAGTTGTATTCACATATAATTACCCGGGTTAGTATTAGAATTTCTTTATCAGTCTTTAGCTTAGATTAGATAGTCTTATTTATGTTAATTTAGTTCCATTTTCATCCATTCAATTCAACCCACTTAGTTATAAGGAAACTGGTCCTTTAAATCCAGTCGGAGCCACCATCCCAAACGGAAAAGGAGCTGTCTTAAGGTCCCAATCGGGTGGTTTTCCCCAATGTTTGAAGCACAGATTTTCTAGGCTTCAACATTTTTGGTGCTAGAAGGAGGGCCAACTATGAATGGCGAGAAAATAAAAACCTACAGACCATTCTCAGAGTAAATCACCCTCCACCTCACCTCAGACCTCCCGTTTTCATTCTGAATTACCAGTGTCCAAACGAGAAGAAGAGGGATCAACTATCACTGCTCAATCACACCATACTTCAGAACATTGAAGTCCGGAGTCCCCTGAATTTCATTCTATCATCCAGAAACTTCAAGGCTTCTCCATATCACCTCAGAGATCTGAAGTATCTCAAAGCAGTCAGACTTCGCAATCCCACCTACCTTATCATCTCACCAGACTTCAAAGCGAAAAACTTGGCATTGAACCAGCTGAGTTACCTTTACCTCGAAGGAAAAGGGAAAAAAAGAACACTGAAGGTTCTGATAGTGAGACCTTTTCTCCATCATCTTCCATCTCATCATCTCCAGTGCGAAGTCAAACACCCACTTCCCCATTACATATTATTGTTCACCAGGGGTCACCACCTTCAACATCACAACCTCTTCAATATTTATTACTACCTCCTCCCCAATCACCTCAATCATCATCTATTCCAACAACTTCTATTCAAACACCACCAGTTACTACTCCTCCAATAGTCGTTCCGATAATGGCTAGACCATGGGCTACTCCAGGAGCAGTCAACATGGCTGCACCTTTACATGATTTACCAGACAATCCTAGAAAATGGCTTCCGAAATTTAGTCCAGATCTTAACATCCAAGCTGAAGAACATATTAATAACTTTATGTTGGCTGTTAATTTAAATGGCGTCACACATGAAGATGTTGTAGTCAGACTGTTTCCTTACACTCTTCAAGGAGCGGCAGGATCATGGTACTTCTCATTACCCTCGGGATCCATAACAAGTTGGGACATTTTTGCAGATCATTTCTTAACCAAATTTGGAGATGATCGATCAGTAGCTACTTTACTCAATGACCTCTCAAATTTGAAAATAGAGCCCAGAGAACCCATTAAAGATTTCAACGCTAGATTCAACAAAATTTTGAACAAAATTCACACAGATTCACGGCCCAGTGAACAGGTTAGAATAGAATGGTACATAACTTCCTTACCCTCAAACATAGCTATTTTCGTAGACAGAGCTGCAAAGCCTACATTAGCTGAAAGTATGAAAGAAGCTATTGCAGTGGAAAAACGAATTACTTCTCTGGAAAAGAAAAACACTCTTGAGGAAAGAAAATCGAAGAAAGTCAGCTTCAAAGATGATTCAAAGAAAAAGGCCAAAGATCCATATGACATGGAAGGTTTACAAAAAGTTCTCAAAACCATGTCAAATGAAATGGTTGAAATTAAAAAACAAGTAGCTGAAAATTCTACTAAAAAACTATTCCGAAATTTTAGAAGAAACCAAGTTGAATCTAAACCTCCTAATGCAATCTCTAATGCAGAATCAGAAGAAGAAGAAGAAGAAGACACATCTTTAATATCAGATGAGGAAGATGAGAATGAAGAAATCGCTGAATTACATGGAATGTGGGATTTTATTCTCCCTAATTCTGAAGGTGAAGTAGAACAAGAAGCCATGCCTGTAAGTACTAGGAGTAAATCTACAACAGAGCCTATTCAAACAGCTCCCAAAAAGAAAAACACAACTCCAAGTATCAAAGACAAATCTCCTGCAAATAAAGCTTCTCCATTACCTACTTAGAATCAGCCATCTTCTTTTAATCCTCCCACATCGACAACAAAGACTTTAGTAGTGTCAGATCCTATGGAATACAACATTGTTGAGGACATGAAAAAGATCAAAGCCAATATTTCCTTACATGAACTCAGCAAATTGAAACACCAGCAGAAGTTGTTATTAAAAGAATTAAATGCTACACCAATTGCTCCTTTACCAAGTGGTGTAGTTGCAAAAGTAGCAAGAGGAACAGGTAAGCCACCAGATAAGGTAGATGCTACTGATACTGTACTCATTGGAGAAAAGTCAAATTCTCAAACTCCTCCTTTTCTTTTGACTTATGAGATGTACAATAAAAATCTGCACAATTGTTTGATTGATTCTGGAGCTTCTTCCAATATTATGCCTACTTATGTGTGTGCCAAATTGAATATCGAACCACAGAAATCGGCAGTACATATTGTTCAATTAGATCGATCCAAAGTTCAAGTTGTAGGAGAGATCAATTCAATAACTATCAGATTAGCTTCTGATCCTAGAATTGTCCAAAGAATTGATATTTTAATTGCCGATATTCCTGAATTCTATGGATTAGTTTTAAGTAGGGATTGGTCTGCGAAACTCAATGGTTATATCTCAACTGATTATTCTCATATGTGGCTGCCCTACAAAGGAAAACCAAATCAAATTAAAATTGAACGAGAAAAACATATGAGACATACTGTTACTGAGTTTGAACAACCTAATGAACCTGTGGCATTCAACAACAATATTCTTGGAGGTTATTCTGCTGAATCATTTCTTGGAAACTTCAAAGCACCCATATCACCTTTCTCTGTTAATACTTTTGTTTCTCAAGTGGAAATTTTTTCACAATCTGATTCTTCCAGAATTGTAAATACTTCTGATGTAATTGTGGATAAGTCAATAGATAAATCTTTGTTTTGGTCATTATATTTTGATGGATCAAAGTCTAGTGATGGAGCTGGAGCAGGATGCATTTTAATTGATCCGGATGGAGAGAAAACCATGCTGTCATGTAGGCTAGAATTTGAATGTACCAACAATACTGCAGAATATGAAGCCTTGGTTCAAGGACTTTATAAAGCCATAGGGTTAGATGTTAAATACTTGAAAGTCTTTGGTGATTCCGAAATTTTCATAAAACAAGTTAGGAATACTATTCATTGCCTTTCAGGACATCTTAAACACTATCAAACCCTAATACAAGATCTCACCACTCATTTTTTAGCATTTAATATTTCTCCTATTCCTAGGAATCAAAATACATCGGTTGACTTGTTAGCTAATGTTGCATCTAAACTCCTACCTGCTGAAGACTGCAGTCCTGATAGGTTTTCTGTAGAATTAATTTTTCGTCCATCTATCCCAGACAATGTCACAAATTGGAGAGTTTTCTATCATGATCAAGATATTTTAAATTTCATGACTTCAGAGAAATCATATGATGATCAAATTATTGATGAAGAAGATCATGATTTACAAATTGCTTCAAAAGGTAATGAAAATCCCATTCCGAAATATGTTGTTAAATTGGAGGACTTATATGATATTAAAGACAGATTCAAGAAAGTCACTAATACCAAGCTTCAAAGTTCCACTTTGAAGTTTGAATTAGTGAATCTTGGTTCTGATTCCAAACCTCAAAATGTTAATTTAGGACTTAATTTAACATCAGAAGAAAGGAATGCTTTCATTAAACTCTTGAACCAATATAAAAATGTTTTTTCTTGGAATTATGATGATTTAAAAATGTATGATACTTCAATTATTCAACACACAATTCCAATGCTTCCTGATATTAAACCTGTTCAACAAAAACTAAGGAAAGTTCATCCAAATCTTGAAGGTCAAATCAAATCAGAACTTAATAAACTTTTAAAAGCCAAAATAATTTTTCCTGTCAGGCACTCCAATTGGGTTTCCAATATGGTACCTGTAAGGAAGAAAAATGGTGATATAAGAATCTGTATTTATTTCAGAAATTTAAATAAGGCATGTTTAAAAGACAATTTCCCATTGCCAACCATGGAACAGATACTTCAAAAGGTAGCTGGTTCTGAACTTATGTCTTTTCTTGATGGATTTTCAGGCTATAATCAAGTCTTAGTTCATCCAGATGACAGATTGAAAACAACTTTCAGAACAAAATGGGGAACTTATGCTTATTAGAAAATGCCTTTTGGTCTAATAAATGCAGGAGCAACTTTCCAAAGAGCCATGGACATAGCATTTAAAGGTCTGATCAATAAATCAGTTGTTGTTTACCTTGATGACATAATAGTATTCTCAAAAAAGAGAACCAATCATCTACATGATCTAAAGCAAATATTTGAAAGATGTAGAAGGTTTGGTATTTCCTTAAATCCAAAGAAATATTTCTTTGCTTTGGATGAAGGAAAAATTTTAGGATTTGTTGTGTCAAAAGATGGTATATACATTGATCCAGATAGAGTAAAAGAGATTTCTGATATTTCTTTACCTCATAACAAAAAATCCATGCAATCATTTCTTGGACAGATCAATTTTGTAAAAAGATTCATTCCGGATTTTTCATTAATTGTTTTACCTATGCAAAATATGATCAAGAAAAATTCAGTATTCAAATGGGGGCATAAAGAGAAAGAAGCCTTTGAGGCAATCAAACAGGCAATCATTAATGCACCGGCATTGAGTACTCCGGATTTTTCTAAAGATTTTATTTTGTATACCTTAGCCACAGAGACATCCTATGCAGCTGTTTTAACACAGCTCAATGACCAGAAAATTGAAGCACCAATTTATTTCTTTAGTTCAAATCTACAAGGGGATGAATTGAATTATTCTGATGTTGAAAAACAAGCCTTTGCTGTGTTCAAATCAATCAAGCATTTCAGACCTTTTCTCTTAAAAACTCATACAAAAATCATTGTCCCATTCTCTGCAGTGAGACAATTATTAATTCAAAGAGAAGTAGGAGAAAAACAAGCTAACTGGGTAATAGCTTTACAAGAATATGATGTTGATATTAAACCAGCTAAGATTGTTAGAGGACAAGGTTTTTGCATATTATTAGCAGGAGCCCATAACATACCAGAAAATGAAGATTCAAATCAAGATATTCAAGTAAATCAGATAAGTATTACGGATTCTGAATCTCAGTATGCTGATCTCATCTATTACTTGAAAAATGGGTATGCTCCTTCTGATCTCAACTATAAGAAAAAACGTGCTTTAATATTAAAAGCTATTAAATATGAGATCATTGATAATGTGTTATTTAGAAAAAATTATGATTCAATTTTATTAAGATGTCTTGAAAAGACTGAAGCTGAAAAGGTTTTGCAGGAGTTGCATGATGGACCAGCAGGAGGTCATTTTGGAGGTGATACCACAGCCCACAAAATAATTCGTGCTGGATATTATTGGCATACTCTTTTTAAAGATACACATAACTATGTAAGAAAGTGCAGAATCTGTCAAACTGCAAGTGGAAGACAAAGGAAACCAGCTTTTCCTTTGCAACCAGTAAGTATTGAGCAACTATTTGAACAATGGGGGCTTGACATTATTGGTGAGATAGTACCTCATTCTTCCAAGCAGCACAAGTACATTCTTACTGCAACCGATTACTTTACAAAATGGGTAGAGGCAATCCCTTTGAAGGTAGCCAATTCTGATGCAATTATTGATTTCATAGATCAATTTATCATAACCAGGTTTGGTGTAACTCAAGCTCTTGTCTTTGATAATGCATCTTATTTTTCTGGAAACAGTTTAATAGAATTTGCAGTTAAAAGAGGTTTTAAACTCAAATATTCAGCAAATTATTACCCACAAGGTAACGGTTTGGCTGAATCCACCAACAAAAATCTCATCAAAATTATTAAAAGTACTATTGATCAAAATCAAAAGAATTGGCATAAATCTTTAATCTTTGCATTATGGGCTGATCACATTACTGAGAAAGCTTCAATAGGAACTTCACCTTTTAATTTAGTTTATGGAAAAGAAGCTGTGATACCATCAAATTTAACTCTTCCATCATTTGCCCTAGTACAATTTATTGAAGAAAATCCTTCTTCATCCATTCAATTGAGATATGATCAAATCCTTAAACTAGAAGAAGAAAGAGATAAAGCTAAAATTGTTCATGAAAAACATCAGCAGCTTATAAAATCTTCTTTTGATGCAAGTTCTACCGGCTCAAAAATTTTGTCAATTGGTGATCTTGTTCTAAAATGGGATAAGGCACATGAAGAAAAAGGTAAGCACACCAAATTTCAGAAAATGTGGCTTGGACCATTTCAGATCATTGAAAAGATAGGCTCAAATACATTCATGCTCCAAGATCTAACAGGTAAGAGAGAATCTCTTCCTGTAAATGGGCTTATCTTGAAGAAATTATTTTCATAAGGAGGTAACCCCTTCTTAAACTGTACATATTCCTTTCTGCAAAGTTTTTAATTGTTTTTGCAAATAAAGGTTGTTATTAAGTCTCTAATTGACTGTTTACTTGATAGAAAATTCTTAAGAAGAATATTATAAATATTTATTTGGTGTAAATGAGAATTTTTAAAGAAATGATTATATTCTTTTGATAGTTTTAAATAAGATGTTAAACTTTGAAAGATTGTACTAATTATTTGCATGATATTTTTGAGGAACTTGAGGGAAATGTAAATCATTATAATTTTATTAAGCATAGAAAGGTTATCTATAAAAGTAAAGATTATTCAAGTTTTGGTACTCAAAAAACTCAGAAAATTGTCATCCATTGATTCTTAAGGACAAAACTAGTTCACCCCATTCATTTAGATGCTGATTTTTTAGAATATAATTCTAAGAAATTATGTTAAAATTTTTAAGAGATAAGAGGTCTCATCATGAGCCGACTTACCATATTCATAAGAAATAATAAAACTGACATTACCAATATTGCATATCAAAACAGGGTAATGGCTTATAAATATAAGACAAGGGGTCTCATCACGAGCCAGCTTGTTCAGTTTAATTATAACTATTGAATGGCATTGTTATCAACTGGATACCAAACCAGAACAATGGCTCTTAAAAAAAAATAAAAAAAAATAAAAGACAAAAACATGAGATAATATGTCTTATGAATTTATCTTTTAAAAAGTCATAATCTTAGTCGAATGGGACAATGAATAGTTAATGGTTAAAAGGTAACCCTGTCGAGACTATAAACGTTTGCAGGCAGCAGAGGCAATACCTATGACAATAGAGTATATTATAAAACCAAACTTGGAGAAATCCACTTACTTCATTATTAATGCCAATCAAAGCTTAAGATAACCCAAAATGTTTTTATCCTCAAGAAACTTGAAAGAAATTGTTAATAATTTTTATTCTTTTTCATAAGTTAGATTTTATTTTTGATTATCCTAAGATAGTTTTCATTATCTTTAAAAATCTTTACTTACTCAAAATATAGTATTCATTTTATTTTTCAGAGATAACTGGTTCTTTCAGTGAATCGCCAATTGTTGTACTGTACAACAAGCCTCCCTTTTTCTAAAAATTTTAGAAATAAAATTCATTTAGAAATAGGGTCCCTTTCTCTTTTTATAGAAATAAGAGACTTGGAAATAAAGATTCATTGTTTTGAAAAAACTCATCTTTTGTTTGCTAAAAAAATTCAACATTCAAAACTTATGATCCGATCCAATATACAAGGCCTTATCATAAAAAACAAATCAAGTTTAAAAGTCCAATCGCAATCGGAGATAACCCTTAAAAGAAGTTTCATATACTCATTTCAAATCCTTCGATGCGATTAGTTCAATCGGAAATCTTTAATCGCTAAAGAGTTTAAATTGTTTATATAACTTCCGATGCGATGCGGCCAGTCGCAATCGAATAATCGGGATATTCTTTAATAAACTCTTTACGGTCAATTAAAATTTCCCGATCCGACGTGCGTTATTACAGTAAACGTTTTCAAAAGAAAATCAAACATTTATTCGTTTAAAATCTTATATCGTAGACCCCACCATTAGAGATCGGAAAAGTTTTCAATCGGAATCGACCAATCGAGAAAAATGTATTGTGATCTTTATGTGCCATTCGAAAACTTTCGATACGATTGATAAATGTCATTCATTGCATGCGAAAAGTTCAGAATGGATGAATATTTTAATATTTCACAAGCGCCAAATCTCAATTTGTACGAGGGCATTCAATAACGAATCAAATGAATATTGTTAATGATTTGGTTTTTAATACATGAGTGTGACCGAAAAGGAGCATTTACGCGGTATACGAAACAAATAAATAAAAATCATAAGTTCATAAATCATCCCGTTTGAGTTGCTTGTTTGTCACGACTGAGAGTTTATTGTCTTGCAGAGCCAAAGAACACTAAGCTCGTTCATTCACAGACAAAGAGAAGCAATAGCAAACGCAAAAATGTCGAAGAGAGCGAGAAGAAACAAGACTGCTGTTCCAGTTAAGTTTGTTGAGACTCCTACGGTTTCAAAAGAAAATCCCACAAAACTAAGATTAGTCACAGATACATCATGCCAGGGGCTTGGGAGTATGACGTGGGAAGGAGTCTACAACCTATTAGAAAGAGAAAACCCCAAGGTCACAGTGGAAAAGGCATCGGTTCCGGACGAAGATAGCTCAGATTCCGACTCTGAGATCACTGAAAAATCACTCGCAAATTCATTTTTGCATCGAATTGCAGCCAGAGCGAGCATCATGCCTTATTATGATGCAGTTCGATGGGTTATTGACAGTGTGAAGATACAAGACAGAACGTTTGTTTCAGCATCTGGAGTGTCTTTTGGCTCGTTTAAAGCAGAAGACCTAAAGGCAATGTATCACCTTCCAGACCCGCAGAAGATGTATAACAAGGAGTTTATCAAAGACTTTGCTGATAATAACAAATTCCAATCTGACCCTATCAGAGATTGGAAGAAAAATCCAGAGAAGCACCGAAATGAAGCGTCTGGTATGTATTCTGTAGATTCCCTTTTACCTCCGTATTGCTATGCCGCTGCCATGATGTGTAGATTATTTGGCAATGATAATTCAGCTAGGTTTTCTATACAAATGGTCCCATTAATCCTAGCTGCTGTGAATTCTGACATTATGGATTGGGCTGTTATTCTTTCTGATAGAATGGCCAATAGGATACTTGAATACAGACAAGAAAAAACCGCTGGGAATTCCACTCCTTTTTTCTTTTGTGCCTATATTCTTGATGCTCTTTGTTTCAATTCCGAATTTCCCTTATTTGGATGGAAATGGACTCCCAAATACCCTGCCCCGATTCATATTTATCATAAACTGCTTTGGAAGGTTCATTTCCAAGATAATGTATATAGAATCTGTCATGGTTTCCTCATCCCTGTTTTCCAAACCATTTTTAATCGCTTTCCTCCTAGATTTTCTGATAAAGCTAAGGCCGACCTGTTTGCAATTGGAGATTGGTTTGGGGAGGAGAAATTTACATACATCAGGGTTTTTGGTAGTATTGTGGAACCACATGTTCTTCCGCTTTTTGTTCCAGACAAACTTCTTGCTCAAAAAATTTCCTATCAATGAAATTTACATACATCAGGGTTTTTGGTAGTATTGTGGAACCACATGTTCTTCCTCTTATTGTTCTAGACAAACTTCTTGCTCAAGAAATTTCCTATCAATTAACAGTTGAAGGAATATCTAGGTCTTTGAATAATAGTAAGAAGAGAATGTGGCCTCAATTCCCCCTCAATTGTGGTCAGTTTACTTTAAATGACTTTAAGCATGCTGAAAAAGGAGTCTCCAAAATAAAAGGTTGTAAATTTGCAACCATTCCTGGAAGACAATATGATCCGCGACAGATAGCCTTTAATGTTACTGCTTCAGTTTCAATTGCTCGATTTGAGCATGAGCCAGATCTGTTTGATGATTTGTTTGTTTCTTTGGATAATTTTCCTCAAATTTATGACTTAGCCAAGTCTAAATTTCAAAAAGAGGAAATGAATAAATTTTTGTTATTCAGAAGCCAGAGATTGTTAAGAGTTCCTCTGGACCAATTAAGAATTCCAACACAAGGGTCAGAGACAGAAGGTACATCTAGCAAAACGCTAGTGGAAGAGAAACATCTCTTGCTTAAGTACCACAAATACGTGTGCTTGACTAGCCTTCTACACTCCTCAAAGTTAAAGTCGCTATTGACCATTTTGCAGTGCCCAAAGGAAATACGATGAATACCGCGTGGAAATCTTCAGTGCTTGGTCATTACTCGGATATGAAAAAATGCACAAGTACCGATGATGATGTGCATAATCAAAAAGGTGGATGGGATGGCAAAAGCACTGAGCAGAACATAGATACAGAAAAAGGAAAAGAAACAACTAAGGAGATTATAGTTTCTGCTGATCTTAATGTTTCTTCTCAGTTATTAAAACAATATGATCAATTTGCTCAACAGCTGGGATTGCAAGATAAATATAAAGATCAAACAGAGCAGGATGTTGAAATCATTCCTGAACATCCGACAGGGCAGATTGTATTGAAGGTCGAGGAGATCCCTCCTTTAGATGTATTTTACAGCCCCAAACATAAGGCTATTGTTAGAAGACAAAGAAAAAGAAGAAAGACAGAACAGGGCATGTTTTCTACTCCATCGGAAGAGTTTATGAATATTGTTTACAAAAACAATGAGGTGAATCCATCCGAAGACCTCACAAAATTGTCCCAGTATGCAGGAGCTTATAGTGCTGCGACAGTGGATAAAGTTGTAGAAGTTTCTCAGATGATAACTCAGAAAGATCTCCACATAGCTTCACTTGAAGAGCAAGCTAAGGAAAGTCAGCAACAAATTACCCAATTGCAACAACAACTACAAAATCAGACACTCAGGTCCAAAGAATTGGAAAAACAGCTTGCTGAAGAAAAGAAGAAAGTTGATGAACAACTCTTAGGCAAACAACAACAACTAAATGAAGAAATTTCTAAGTTACAAAGTCTGTTACAAAATGAGAAAAATTCAAAAATGATTCAAGAAAAGGAATTTCAAGCAACTTTGGATAAGTTTAAAGATTTCCCGAAGTTAAGTGAATTCAAATCAGAAGCCCTTGAGGCTAATAAATTATTGTCTCAGCAATTAAATGAATTTTGTGCAAAGCTGTCATAGGCAGAACCTTTTTGTGATATTACTTCATCTTTGATCCAAAATGTTATTTCTCTCAGACAAGAAATAGATGATGCTGATGAAAAGATTTCCGAATTTCTCAATTGGCAAGACACAGAAAAGGGAAAAGAAGCCAATCTTCCTAGAATAGAAGAAAAACACAAAGAAATCTTATTTACAGAATGGGAACATCAAATAATGAAAGCTGAGAGAGCAATATCAAGGGCCAGGAGTATGATGAATAATATCACTCAATTCATAAATGACAGCTTATACTCAATCAATCTCATTTCAGACTGTGTTCCTGGCAGTTTGCCAAAAGTAAAAGAAACTGAAAACAGATGGAGAGAAGAAATGGAGAAGAAATGTCAACAAATCGACAAACTTCAAACAATATCCTGGGACAGTATGTGGACTCATTTAATCAAACTAAACAATCAAAAAATGGCTATCAAATTTCTTTCAAATGCCGTTGATTGTTTGATTCCAGAATTTTCCGATGCCACCTATGCTGGATAGCTGCATTCCCAAATGAGTCATCCACCGAGACTCCAAGATATGTTGAAGATTTGCAACTTGGCTTCATCAAGCGAGAGAGAGAAATAATGAATCAGTTTCATTCAAGATAGCTTTTCAATTTTTAATTTGATAGATTGTAGCAGTAGTAGTAGGATTTTGTTATGTAATTCCTTATTTAAATCCCTCTCATGCATTTAGAGAGGGATCTGAAATTGTAATATTTTTTGGACTTGGAGCTAACATTTCTGTACTCCATTCCTTATTATATTTTATGAAGGATCACATCTGGTGATTTTTGTGCTGAAATTATCTTTGAAGTGTTGCATTTCTGTACCTTTGGATTTAATTTTATATCGGAGTTACTAGATCAGAGTATCACATTTCATTTGACAGTCTTCAAGATGAATGAGGTATTTCTATCTGTTCACTGTTGATTTTCTCTGTTATATGGTATTCATTTGAAGAATTTGCTATCATTTATATATTTGGTTTTCATAACGTTTCTTTTTTATATATCATTTTTTAGTATAATTGGAATGTTATCTTTTATAAGCATATATAAATGGTATACATGATGAATGCAATATGTTATTATAACTCTGTTTAATTTCTTAAACAGAGTTACCTTTATTTGTTTCTGCATATTTCAATTTGATTAATAATACATTTTCATGGTTATTATTAGATTGAAACAATCTTAAGTTGTATTCACATATAATTACCCGGGTTAGTATTAGAATTTCTTTATCAGTCTTTAGCTTAGATTAGATAGTCTTATTTATGTTAATTTAGTTCCATTTTCATCCATTCAATTCAATCCACTTAGTTATAAGGAAACTGGTCCTTTAAATCCAGTCAGAGCCACCATCCCAAACGGAAAAGGAGCTGTCTTAAGGTCCGGACCGGGTGGTTTTCCCCAATGTTTGAAGCAGAGATTTTCTAGGCTTCAACACTACCCTCTGCCAAAAATGGAACACATTCTACAGCAGGTAGTAGGCTCAAAAAGGATTTCTCTTTTGGATGGTTTTTCAAGATATAACCAAGTGTTAGTACTCCCTGCAGATCAACTAAAAATAGCATTTACCACTCCCTGGGGCACCTTCATGTATGTCAAAATTCCTTTTGGACTGATGAATGCTGAAGCCACCTTCCAGAGAGCAATGGATATAGATTTTTCAGATGAGATAGGACATTTTATTGTCATCTATTTAGATGACATAACAGTCTACTCCAAGACTGAGGAAGAACACCTAGAACATCTGAGGAAAGTATTTGAAAAGTGTAGAAGGTTTGGTCTGTCACTAAATCCTAAAAAGACTGTTTTTGGGCTGCAAGAAGGAAAACTTCTGGGCCACATTATATCTGAGAAGGGAATTAGGATAGACCCGCGGAGAGTGGAGGGAATACTACAGATCACATATCCCAGAAACATCAAAGAATTACAGTCCTTCATTGGGAATATCAACTTCCTTAGGAGATTTATTCCTAATCTGGCTGAACACCTTAGGAACATGACTAACATGCTGAAGAAGGGTGTGGGAGGGAAATGGACTGTAGGAGCTAAAAAATCTTTTGAATCCATGAAACTTGCACTCACACAAGCTCCTGTTCTGATTAGCCCTAATTTCTCAAAAGATCTTCTGATTTTTTCCTTTGCCTCAAAGCACACCATAGCTGCGGTTTTGCTGCAAAAAAATGCAGAAGGTATGGAACAGCCAATTGCCTTTTTTATTAAAGCACTAAGGGATGCACCCTTGAAGTACAACATAATGGAGAAACAGACTTATGCTCTAGTCAAGGCCTTAAAGGATTTTAGGGTGTACATTTTACATTCCCATACCATTGCTTATGTGCCTAACATTGTTGTCAAAGATATCTTGTCCCAAGACCCTGATGGGAAAAGGGGCAAGTGGATTGCTGTGATTGTAGAGTATGATCTTGAGATTAAACCCACTAAGCTGATCAAAGGGAAAGGTTTAGCCAAGCTAATGGCTGAATCAAATCTGCAGGCCCTGGATATTAACATGGTGAATGCCTTGGATGAGCAGGAAAGCCCACTTGATCCCACTATAGAAGAGAAATTCCAAAACTCTCCATGGTATTCTGATATCCTTTATGTCCTCACCAATCTCAATGCTCCCCCGGAACTGTCAAAAACTAAGGCCAGATTCACAAAACTCAAAGCCAGAAACTACTACATCTTGAATGAAAACTTATATTGGAAAAATCCAAATGGCCTATTGCTGAAATGTTTGTCTGAAACTGAAGCTGAAAATGTTAAACGAGAATTTCATGTTGGAGAATGTGGAGGCCACCTGAGTTGGAAAGCCACAGAAAATAAGATACTCAGGGCTGGTTATTATTGGCCTACTCTTTTTAGTGATGTCCATAAAATGATAACTGCTTGCTACAAATGCCAAATCTTTGAAGGAAAAATAAAACTTCTTCCCCTCCCTTTACAACCCATTACAGTTGAGGGTCCTTTCATACAATGGGTTCTAGACTTTATAGGGGAAATTCATCCAGCCTCTTCAGGACAACACAAATGGATCTTAACAGCCACTGATTATTTCACTAAGTGGATAGAGGCCATCCCCACTAGGAATGCCACAGACTCTGTCATTATTAGATTCCTAGAAGGTTATATCCTCTCTCGGTTTGGTTTTCCAAGGAAAATAATCACCGACAATGCTGCTGCTTTTGGATCCAAGAAAATGGTTGATTTTTGTCACAGGTACCATATCGCACTTGGTCAGTCAACTGCCTATTACCCTCAAGGTAATGGCTTGGCTGAATCATCAAACAAGAGCCTAGTGGCAATCATAAAAAAGCTATTAGAGGAGAACAAAAAATCTTGGCACAACAAGTTGGTGCATGATTTGTGGGCTGACAGGCTTACTACAAAAAAATCCATTGGCATGTCACCATTCCAGCTAGTCTATGGGACAGAAGCAATATTTCCTACCAGCCTTGGAGTTCTAGTAATCAAACTTGTCCAGGAGATCCAATCATAGGAAGACAACATGATAAGAAGGATAAATCAGACAATCCATCTGCAGCAAACAAGGGAGGAGGTGTATAACAGAGCTGTCAGAGTTCAGGAAAACATTAAAAAGCTATTTGACAAAAGAACCAAAGCTGCTGATTTCAAAATTGGTGACAAGGTTCTGAAGTGGGACTCAAGAAGAGAAGACAAGGGTAAACATGGCAAGTTTGACAGCTTATGGCAGGGTCCATACATTATCCAAGCTACTGTGGGCCCAAATGCATTTTTTCTACAAGAACTTGATGGTACAGAGCTGTTTGGGGGTCTTGTTAATGGCAGGACGCTCAAGCATTACTTCTGCTAAATTTCAATTTCCAGTTTCATTCTTCATTGTATATACCATTGCAGTTTTTTTTTAGGAAAGAGAAAAGTGTTGCATCTAAAAAAAAAAAAAAAAAAAAAGAAGACAGTTGGTCCTAACATGCTCAAAATTTGGACCAGCAAAGAAAAATCAGCTCTAATATGCCCAAAACCAGAGCTGAAATCAAAGAAAAGAGGTGACTCAAATATGCTCAAAACCTAAGTCACAAAGAAAGAAGGATATTTCAAATTGCAAATTTCATGCCTTCACAGTTTTGTTTTCAGTTTTTTACAAGCCTTCACTCCAGCAAGTCAGACAGTCTAAACCTGGCTTGGTTGTTTTTCAATTTCCTGTCTTAGAATGTAGAAGAAGAAATCTGTTGGACAGTTTAATCCCAACAGATGTTAGATTAGGTAGAGAAGCATATGAAGCCAACTATTTAATCTGGTCTCATGGAGCAATAAGGGTAGATTTAGAATAGGTTGTTTTTTTGTTTTGAAAATAAAATGTGAAGGGTCTACTAGCTCAAATGCACCCTAAGGAAGAAAAAATGCTAGGATTGTAGTGAGGGTAGGTAGATTTGATTGGAAAAAAGGCTTCTGCTGATGTAACATATTCATATTGTGGCAGCTGATCAAAGAAAGGGGTGTGCCAAGCAGCAGGAAAATGGCCTACTCAAAAGATCATTTCTGGTTTCTTGCCTCCTTCAAGAAGAAGCCATCCCCATGTGGAGCCACTGTTAGCTCCCCTATGAAATTCTTGACAAGAAAGCTAGGGGCTATGTCATTTTGGAGACCTTCAAGGAATGCATCTCCCATGAAGACACATCATCCTTGAGGTCTCTTTGTGCTTTGCCTTATGTGAAATTCCCCCTGTTGTTTTCCCATCCAAAAACTCACTGGTTATAATCTCTGCTCCTCAAAAAGCCCATTATTATCTCATGTCACCCTTGCAAATACCATTTTTACCCCTTTTACCCATTGGTCAAGAGTCCCTTTCCTTTCCCCCAATTTCCCTTGTTTATCCCTGAAATCTCCTCTGAAAATCCTTAAACCCATTATTTTCCCCAAATTCCCCCTTCATTCCCCTATCGTTTCCCTTGGCTAGCCTTAAAACACTTTGAAAATGGGCCAGAAATTATAAATTTCATTAAAAATGGGTTAAAAACCCACTTCCGACCATATAATAAGCCTAGCCCCCTTCCCCACCAAGCCCCTCTCCTCTTTTCCCATATAACCTGGTTCTGGAACCGTCCGTCAACTCCAAAGGTGCCTTTCGCATTCGTTCATCGGGCGCGCCCTCAGCCATAGATCTTGGTAGATCAGACGGCGGTCATTAAATTCCCAGCGCCCGCGTTTCCCGTGTTCAGTTCCTCTTGTTGAGCCATCACCGTCCATTTTTGCGAACATCTGACGGTCCACAGTTCCCCCGCAGGTGGTCCCCGCCCGTGCACTGTTCCAAAACCGCCAGTTTATTCCGCACCGCTTATGCGCGATGGGTGGTTTTCCCCAGTTGGCCAGCAATTCTATACACCTTTCGACACCTGTCCTCCTATACGATTTCAAAACCGCTTTTCCCGCCCGTTAACGTCATCCATCACGCATTATTGTTCGGACACGGATGCCCAGCGAAATGGCTGTGGACCGTCCGATCTGGAGCAGTCCATCTGATGGCTATCGCTTGTTGAAGATGCACGATGTTTAATGAAGGCGCGCACATGATAGTCCAGGTCTTGGCCCCCCATCCATCATCCTCTGTCGTTGATCTCCGCCACGATCGACGACCCAGATTTGTTCGCCCGCTGCTAACTTTTCCACTGTCTCCCGTTCCGCCACGTCATCTCCACATGTACCCTCTGTACGTCCTCCCATTCCATCACGTATAATTGGTTTATTTCATGTTTTTCAACGTGTTTTCATTTGTTCTTCACGTGTATTTGCTCTGCATTCCTCCAACCACCTACCAGAGCGATTTTTCATCATTACCTCTGCAATTTCTTCCGCCATGTCACCGATTGCACGTCCATTTCCTCCATCCACATCATTCGCCACCCCCATCCATTGTTTTCTTCACAGCTTTTGTGTTTTGCAGGGTTGCAAATGGTTAATGACCGCCATGATGCACTATTCCTACTACAGTGATAGAGTGATCGAAGACGACCATGAGCAGAGGTTGTGTTCGAAGCCTAATGTTACAGGAAAAGTCTGTAGGGGTGTTTACGCCGTAGATTCATCAAAGGAAAGATTTTGAAAATCTGCAAACCCTATCTGGCGCCATTAAAACCTATATCTAGCAGAATCGAGACATTTATGGAGCAGTGGAAAAAACCAGCTTATGATCATGGTTTTCAGTGCTCGTTATTGAAGATTTGGATCCATAATGCAGCAGTTTCAGAGGCAAAGTACCAGATGCAAAACCCCGAAGGTCAATCAGAAGTTTAATGCATGAAAGATCATACCACCAGGGTTTCTACAGCAGCAGAATGTTTTTCTTCAATCAGAGGACAAAGTGCCCATGCATTTTTTATTATACATCGTGTCCCTAAAGTTTCTTACCCGACAGCAAACCTACATGATCAAGAGCATTGGTGACTCAAGTAGGGCAGACCTCACTATCTCTTATTTTATTATTGTACTAATAAGTACCACAGTACTGCAGTAAGAACACCTAAGCCATACCAGAGATAAATGTAGAGATTTAAAACAGAATAAGGCTTCGGCCCTCTTTCCTTTTCTGTGTTTAATGTTACATTAAGTGTTCACCTACCTTCTCTGTCGATCTTCTGTTCATCCTCTGCTATAAAACGCAGAAGGAAATTATTGTAAAGGTTGTTGTTTATGAGATATCAGAGAAATGCAAGCATTTTCCTCTTGAGACAAGTTCTCTGTGTAATATTGTAAGATAGGTTAAGATTTGATGTATTCAGACTGAATGTTCAAGTTGTGGGCAATGTTGTACCTGATTGGTGTTGTTTTTAATATGGCAAGCACATTTCTTTGGATCCTGATCTAAAGTAGCTGGTGATGTTTTCCTAACTCTGTTTATTTCATTTTCATACTGTTTCATATTCTTCTGGTAGGCAACAAAAGTATAACATAGGATTCACCCTTGTTAGGTGCCCTATGTTCCTGCTCTCCCTACCTTTAATGTTTTATTCTCTATGTGCTATCTGAATATTGATTTCCATTGATTTAACCAGTGTAGTAGATGTTATTTCCTGCTCTCTGATGTATGAATTAATGAAATCTATGTTTAGATGTTCTTGTTAGGATTTAGTTGGATGAGTTGAGAACACTGGGAGGTCTAGAACCCTATCTCTACCTCACTAGGATCTTTCCATCTCAATTAAGCCTGCCTAAGACCCCTTGTTCTGCCTCTGATTTGTGTGCAAGCAGGTCTGGATTTAAATGACCTCTAACCTGATCTATAGATAGAATTGGATGGTTCTCCTCTCATTTTTAGTCCTTAATGTCCCATTTCACCAATCATCCTTTAAGATCCAAATTCTCTAGATGACTAGCCCAACTGAAAGCTTACACATTGAACACAAGTAAACCCTTTCTTGACCCTATTGCCCAATGGTCTTGATGTTCTCTGAGTTATCTGCCTTTCCCTAATTTTCCTCTTTGCTCATCCTTGTCTTATATTGGATCCTTCTTTCCTGATTCCCAACAAACAAACATAAACAATTAAACAAACAACCTTGAGCCTATAACTAGCCTAAAATCTAAACCTTGAGCCTCAAAGGACATATAATTTTGGCAAATATAGAGAGATCCCTCTCTGGACCTAGGAGGGCTGGATCCTAAGGTCTGAAAGTGGTTCTATGTTGTCTCATCTTTTGGTATTTCCAACCTTGCTAAAACATGGGAACCCCAACAAGGACAACACTTTTTGGAAGGAGAGGGGCATGTTAGGTCCCTATATTACTAGTTTAGCCCCTTATTGTTATTAGTGTAGCCCCTTATTGTTATTATTGTAGCCCCCTCTAACCGCAATATTGTTATTATTGTGCCCTTACATTGTTATTTTTAGGTCGGCTAGGATTACATTGTGGCCCCATGGACTCCTATATATAGAAAGGAGGTTTTTTCATTTGTATCATCCAAGAATTGTTCATTCATGTAATGTATTGGAGAATTCCCCCTCGAAGTGGCTTATTTCTAAGGCATTGATATATATTTTCTTCTATTTTTGGAGTTGGTTTCCCAACATAACTTTTGCTTGAGCTTGGAGGCCCTAGACAAGAAGATCCTACCATGATGATAGATGAATCCTCCTTGGACTAAATATCCCTATTCATGCAGTTGATCATTAAGTATCATACAAGTGTGAAGATCTTTGGAGTAATCCACCAACAGTTGGGATTTCCAATATAGATCTAAACTACTCAAAAATGATAGTGTTGATGATGTATCAATAGAATTGTCTACCATGCTGCTTCTCTCTTCCTTGATATCTCCCATGCTAAAGGTGTGTGTTGGAAGGCCAATCCTTCCATTCTTATCCTCCCACAGCGCAGATCCAGAAATGAGAGTGGATGATGATGATGAGGGAAGAAGATCTCCCTCCTTCTTGAGCTTACCTAAGTCTCCCAGCGCTATAGCTTTGTCTTCAAGTGTTCCAATCCCTCCTGGATCTAAGCTTGGAGTAACATGTTGTGAGGCCCCCCCCACCAAATCTGAATCAGTTGACCTCCCAGGTGGTTTGCCACTAGATAAGAGTGTCCCATGCAGAAATCTCATGAACATAATAGATGGGACTGTAAGGTCCTTACTTCCACTGCTCAAATCCATCTCTGTTTTTTGTGTGGAAGTGTTGTGTGAGGGGTATGTATGCATGCCTTTGATCATTTGAGATTCACCACTCTTATTGTCCACCCATTCCATTTTCAAAGCCTCCCAATCAGTGGTGACTTTTCCCAATGTAATCAACCATTGAACACCCAAAATCACATTGGTGTCCGGTATGTCAACCACAAAGAAGTGATCAACCAAGGTGTAGGTTCCCATGGTGACTAAAAGTGATGGGACATAATGCATGCATTGCATTTTTCTATCTCCTAGGACCAAAACAAATAATCCCTCAAAAGTATCAGTGGGTATTGCCCTCCTTTGCACAAGATGGGCATCAATGAAGTTGTGGGTGGCCCCACTATCAATCAGTATAGAAACCCTCTGATTCATGATTGAACCTTGAACTATTAAGTTCAATTACTTAGGTACTCCTCTCAAAGATGAAAGAGTTCCTCCAATAGGAGAAAATGCTCCATTCCCATCTCCTGATGGTGTTCGATCTCCTTCAATAGTGTCAGCGCGGTGACCTCTTCTTGGTTCATCATCTTCTTCTTCTTCAAGATCTGAGAAGACCTCTATGTAATGTGCTTTTCTAGCAACACATCTATGTCCAAGTGCCCATGGTTCTTGGCAAGTGAAGCATAGCTTCTTCTTTCTTAGATCTCTCCAGACTTCAATATCAAGAGGCTTCTTGAACGAGCTCTCCTTTGAAGGAGCAGCTTTCTCTTCCTTTGCTTTAGAAGGAAAAGAGGGCTTGTGCTGAAAGTTCTCCTTTGCTTTTGGGAAGGAATCTTGAAGGTCTCTAGTGGGCTTGGTAGAATTTACCAACCCATGAAGAGGTTCATATAGACCATCGATGAACATATACACCCTTCTTGTTGCAGACAAATCAAGAACAATAACAGATAATCTTAAAAATTCAGAAATATAAGACTTTGTATTACTTGATTGATTCAACTTTGAAAGGCTCATAAAGGGTGCCTCTGGATCTCTTTTGTCAAATCTTTCCACCACCCTTCTAGTGAACTCAGAATCAGTAGTCACATTGGAATGACCCAATGTAGACAAGCCATGGAACCACCACTCATGTGCTTCACCTTGAAAGTGCAGCGCTGCAATCTTAATAGCTTCCATCTCTGGAACTTTGTTCAACTGAAAGTAGATGTCAAGTTTTTCTACCGATGATTTGGCAGAACACTTGGATGACCCATCAAAATTGGGTAGAGAGAATATTCCCATAGAGTGATGTCGATCATGATTCTGAGTGAATCCACCATCTCTATGCTGATGCCTTGGTCTTCTTTTGTCCTTTAGGTGACAAAACTCTTGAAACTCAAGTGATATTTGAATATATGATTTTGAGACTTAGATTCTTCAAAATAGTCTCCAAGGGATGCATACTCTTGAAACCATTCATTTCCCACAGCCAAAAAGGTAGGCATGGTAGAACATTGGGAAACTTGTGGTTGATGCAATGGTTGATCATTCCAATGGTGAGACATGCTAGAGCTTTCTCCAAGATGAAATCTCTTAGGAGATTCTTTGATTCTGTCCATACTCATCTCTTTGATCTCTCTAGCAAGATCTTGCATGGCTCTCAAAAGGATCTTTGCAAAGTCCTTTCCTTCTTCATCACTTCCAGATTCAGGGGCTTTACCCTTGTCTTTATCATCATTTGTGTAATCAAATTTCTTCTCTCTTCTTTTAAGATACCTATTCTCTCTATTAGTAAGAGGCTCCTCTTCTTCTGAAGACATATTGGCTTCTTACAGGCTATGCCAAGATGATTGCTCTGATACCACTATAATATCCCAAAGGGAAAAATGCAGCAATATTAAACATTAGTGTAGAGAAATAGCACAAATCGGCTAAGTAAGGGCAGGAGGCCAATATGAAGGCTCAATATTTACATTTACAATAGAAAATCAGATTTATATTGAATCCCATAAGATGTAGAACAATAAATAGAAGACTTTTACATCAAGAAATCCTCAAAATGAGGTGTTGCAACCATGTGTTATGACTGAAAGAGCTTGACAACGTTATTTTATTGGCTGAAAACAGCTGTAGATTACACTTCAAATCTAGATTAGATCTGTGTACCAAAATTTAGATCTATATCAGATCTGTACACTAGATAGGCTCTTCTTCAAATGCCACTTGGGGTTTTCAGCAAAAAGTGAAGTACATGGAGTAGATCTGAGATCTAATGCTTCAGATCTACAGAAATATTTATAAATTTATGCAGCTTCAGATCTGATATGATCTATACAATATGATGATCCCAACCAATGGATCTCAAATGTGAAGGGCAGATCCCCACTCACATGGAAACCAATACTCCAAAAAGTGTGCCAAAAGACCCTGCAACTGTACCCTTGCATATAATGTATTACTGGAAGGAAAAATGCGATGTAGGATCTAGAAAATTTTTGGCCTCAAGCCAAGATCTAAAAATGTAGCTCCAATCATCCAATACTCTCTTGCCAATGGGATAGAAGCCTTCCCCACTGAAAAGAGGCACTAGATTGGCCTATATCTGAATAGATCTAGCCTCCACTTGTTGCAGCTTACAAAGACAACCAAACCCTCAATAGGATCTGCATTGTAGTTGGAAGAAGAGCTTGGCCAAATGCTTGATAGTGGACAAGAAATGCAAGACTCTTCCAAGAGGCCTCTCAAGGAAAGAGGTCGGATTCCTGATCAAGAACACCTAGTGCTAAACAACACTATTCTCTACTAAACAACAAGGAGAATAAGAAATGTCTAAACAGACAAAATCTTCAAAAATAACATAATCATCAACAACCTTCTCATGCTGTCTTCCTCTTCCTTTTATAATTTTGAGAGCTTGCAAAACCCTAAACCATCTCGATGAAATAGCTCTTTTCACATGAGCCACCTCCAACTAAAACTGCATTGTGCCTCATTGATGGCCACTCCTCCAAGATAGTGCTATTGATTTGGTCATGGTTGCCCTAGTCAAAACGTTTAGCCCCTTTCACACCTAAGGGTAATCACTTAGTTAGCCCATATTTGGCCTTGTTCACATGTGGCATTGATTTATTTGTTGTTTTAGGAGTTTTTATTGTCCTCCTTTACACATTTATTCATGAAACAGAAAATTAAAACAAAAATGAATATTCGCATTAGCTTGGGCTAATTGGGAATATTACATCCATAGACTGGTTCAAGGTCCACAGAGGCATCCATGTTGCTATTAATGGAAACATTTTCTTGTCTACTTGGTGGAAGCTTCCATTCTATGAATTTGATTTGGGGTGTGTTGTGGACAATTTCGTCACCCCTAGAGATAGTCTAGAGTTGCTATAGACCAGTGCCTAGGACATCTTAATATAGCAAGGAGCTCATCATATAGCTTGGATTGTCAGTCCAAAAGCTCTCTTACTATCACTTGTAAAATAAGGAAATAAGTTTGAATGGGACCAAACTCTCTCAGAAGCTAACACAAAGATAAGGATAGCGTAGGAACATCATGTAAAACTCCAATACAAAGGCATCAGACAGTTAAGAGACAGCTTACTGTAAAGAGGGCCAGTTCAGATAATATACCACAGAAGTCAAATATCAGGAAGTGAGTACAGTGAGGAAAATATCAGGGAGATATTAGTTGACATGAGACTGATACCCAGATACACAACAGAACCACATAAGGGCATATTAATTTATGAATCCTTATATGACAATGGCGTTTTAAAAGCACCCTCCTCAAGTAACTAATATAGCAGAAAATATGGATAAGATGAAGATGGAACAGTATATCATGACTAGGCCTATTTAAAGCTCTTAACTAATCTCAGTATGGGTATCAACTAGGATGAATCCTTACTCAAGATTAGTGAGCCGCTCGCATTCTCGAACATGATACAAGAAGATAATAAGCATGAAATGAGATATTGTATTAACACATAAGAGATAATTACATACTGTGAAATACTAGAGACCGGAATCCTCATTACAGTTATAAATCCTCCTCACTAAGACCCTACGGGCTCTGAACCTTCATATAGAAGTATTACAAAATGTATACAAAAGCCTTTTCATTGCACAGTTTGTTGATAGAAATTTGGAACCCCTCTAATGTCTTGTTTTTGGGTCTTTATAGAAAAGATAGAGAATTCTCGAGAAGGAGGTAGATGGGGTACATTTAATGACTCAATTTGAACAAAATGGCGGAAAACATTCGCGCCCATTCCATGAATGACTGAATATAAATGACTGTACTTTACAATCTGCTTCTAGAAATAAATGCTGAGGATGAAAATTTCCTCAAGAACAAGACACAAATAATAATATATACAATGTTCTGCCTCTATTGAAAGAGGGAAAATCTGCTGCCGTAAAACCCTGAGATAGCCTGCGATTGTGTACTGTACTCTCAACCCTTTAACTTTGAATTTAAATCCAAGATCTTAAATGCAGGATATTGCACTTCCAGGTCGTTCACCGATATTTGTAAGCAGCTCCATTAATACTTTCTTGTGGTGTAACCTTTCCTCCCACCTCTTTCTTAAATTTTGCCAGCAGAACACGTCCTTTGATACGCTCTTGACCTCTGCAATGGAGGCAGTAAATTATAGTGCCTCTTTATCATCTTGAAACCTGCAAAAACCACAAAAGCATTAGAGAAACCAGACTTGGGAGCAAGGTGCCAGGAGGTGGAGATGGTAATGACGTCGCAAACATGGCCATCTGACAAGGATACACAAGGTGGTGGAAGAAATATGGTGGAAACTTTGATAAACAGGCGGGGGTAGTTGCCGCGTGAAACAGTTAGAACACGATGCACAACCAAAAACGGTGAATATGAATGAGAAACACATATATATATGACAGGGGAGAAATATTATGGACACGCGGGATGATGACGTGTGGATGTACGAAGGACAAGTGGCAAACTGACGTGGCTGCGGAGTCAACAGACGGGGGAGACTGAATCCTGGGCCGTCGGATCTTGGAACTAGATCCACGGCTCGGAGGTGATGGGGGCAGTGCGGTGGTGGGTCATGGAACACGGCGGACACATGTTAACCGGTGAGCAATATTGGAGGATATCCGCCGATGGATCGAGGTCGACAGATCCAACGGCGCTGGTGAGTTCCGCTGCCCGGCGATGGTTCAACATTTAACGCGCGAAAAAGCGGTTTCGGAAATCGTACTCAGGGACACGTAGCGTGTTTTCTATGGAATCGCTGGCCTTTGGTTTAAAACCGCCGACCCGTCCAAAGCTGTGCGGAATTAACCGCCAGTTTTCTGCGCACGGGGGCCACCACGGATGTTTAAATTACGGGCCGTTGATTGGGTTTGATCTGATGGTTGCAGATGCGCCTAAAACGTTCAATGTTAAGCCCCTTTTCCTCTGACGTATGGTTCTTGAGCTCGAGTCATGTGATGGCGACAGCAAAAGGGGCTAAGGCTCTGAGGTTTCGGCCCAATATAATTTTATTGGCGGGTTTTTAGCCTTTGAATGATGTATTTTGCGGCTCGGAAAGGTAGCAGTAGATGCGATATAAGGATTTTAGGCCATGAAAGGGTTTCAAAAGACCTCAGGATGGAATTCGGTGGCAAAAATTTGAATGAGGGGCTAATATGTACAACATCGGCTCCATCTGGGGACGGCATGTTCGTCCTCGGACATGTCGAGAACGCGCAGACCGCTGAATATTTCTGTATGAACATTCTGTTTTTCGATTCTCCTGCGCTTCCTCTTCAGGTAATTGTCAGCACCCTCTCTTTATGAAAATAAAAACTAGAACAACTTATATACAATATAATACAATCAGGCATTCCCAGCCTGGATCAAAACCGAAAGTATGCCTTGAGGAATTGGCCATTCACAGGGGCATCCAACAGATCACCCTGTAGGTTTTCTAACATGAAAGTATTATTTTTCCCTGAATTTACGATTTTGAATGGACCAAACCACAGTGGATCAAATTTAGCATGCTTGCCCTTTTCTGCTCTTCGAACATCCCACTTGAGAACCAGGTCCCCAACCTGAAATTTCCTATCTTTCACATGCTGATCAAAAACATTTTTAATTTTCTCCTGATATTCTATCAATCTCTGATTCACCTGGTTTCGTGTTTCCTCCAATTCTACCAGTTGATTGATCCTCCTGACCATGTCATCAGGTTCTTCTTGACTTTCCTGCATAAAACGTGCTACAGGCAACGCCAGTTACACAAGAAACACAGTTTCTCGACCATATACCAGCTCGTAGGGAGATTTTCCTGTGGCTCTCTTGCTGGTTATCCTATTTTCCCATATAGCAAATTTTAATTGGGAGTCCCAATTCTTCTGATTCTCATTTATCGTTTTCTTCAAGGCCCTCACCAGGGTTTTATTAGAAGACTCTGCTAAACCATTTCCCTGGGGATAGTAAGCTGTGGAATGAGTTAATATGATGTTATACCTCTGGCAGAAATTTACAAACCTGGCAGACTTGAAATCCTGTGCGTTTTCAGTTACGATTCTAGTAGGACAGCCAAACCTAGATATGATATTTTCCTCCATAAACTTCATTATCACAGCATCTGTAGCATTTCTGGTAGGTATGGCTTCCACCCATTTCGTAAAATAATCTGTGGCTGTTAGTATCCATTTATATTGGCCACTTGATGGGGGATGTATTTCTCCTATAAAATCTAACACCCATTTCTGAAATGGTTCATTGACATGAATAGGAATCAAGGGCAAAGCTGTTAATTTCTGCCTTTCTGCAAATCTTTGGCACTTGTCACATGCTCTGACCCAGGCAAAAGCATCTGTATACAATTTTGGCCAGTAAAACCCAGCCTTCAAGATATTTTGAGCTATAGCCCTCCAACTGTAATGTCCTCCACAAATTCCCTCATGAAATTCTGTCAATATATTCTCCACTTCATTTTCTGTGAGGCATAATAGTAATATACCTGAAGGGTCTCTCCAATATAACTGTCCATTAGCAATCATGTATTTCTGTGATTTCATTCTTACAGCTTTGTATTTTACCTTATCACAACTTGGAGGATAGCTAAGTGTTAAAAGATATTCAACTATTTCTTTATACCAAGGGCTAGTTAGATATTTCATATGTATCTTTTGAGTGGCCATCTCCAGTCCTTGCTGCTCTTCTCCTTTCTCTGATTCTTCATTTGCTATCATAGATAAGTTAATGCCCAAGGCTTGATGATTTGATTCAGATAACATCTTAGCAAGTCCCTGTCCTTTAATCAGCTTAGTGGGCCTTATGTCCAAATCATACTCCTGTATCTTTGCAATCCATCTTCCTCTTTTACCTTCACTGTCCCCCTGAACAAGAATGTCTTTGACAGCTGCTGTGGGAACATATGAAGTAATGTGAGATTGCAAAATATATACTCTAAAATCTTTAAGGGACTTTACCAGGGCATATGCCTGCTTCTCCAATATATTATATTTTAATTCAGCATCATAAAGCACTTGACTGAAGAAAGCTATAGGCTGCTCATATCCCTCTTCATTTTTCTGCAATAATACTCCAGCTATTGTATGAGGTGAAGCAAATGAAAAGATCATAAATGGCTTGTTGTAATCTGGTCCAGCTAGTACAGGAGCTTCAGCAAATCCCTGTTTTATCCTGGTGAATGCATCTCTAGACTCCTAAGACCATTTCACTTCATTATCCCTTTTCAACATATCAGTTATATGCCTAACTATCTCAGCGTAGTTAAGAATAAACCTTCTCAGAAAATTGATTCGGCCTAAAAACACCTGTACTTCCTTCTTATTCCTGGGTAAAGGAATACTGTTTATTACTTCAACTCTCTTAGGGTCTATTTTCACACCATCTTTAGTTACAATGTGCCCTAAGAGTTTTCCCTCATCTAATGCAAATAAAGATTTTTGAGGATTGAGAGAAAGGCCATACCTTCTACATTTTTCAAAAGTTCTTCTTAAATGCTCAATATGCTCATCATCATTCTTCGAAAATACTATGATATCATCAAGATACACCACCAAAAACTTGTCCTGCTCTCCCACAAAGGCTATATCCTTTGCCCTCTGAAAAGTAGCTCCTGCATTAATTAATCCAAATGGCATCCTGGCATACATAAATGTTCCCCATGGTGTAGTGAATGCGGTTTTCTTCTGATCCTCTGGGAACACAGCTACTTGATTATAGACAGAAAAACCATCCATCATTTACATTCTGGATGCTCCCACCACTTTCTGCAGGATGTGGTCCATCTTAGGTAGTGGATAATTATCTTTCAATGATGCTCTATTTAAATTCCTGAAATCCACACACAGCCTTATTTCTCCATTTTTCTTTCGAACGGGAACAAGGTTTGCCACCCATTCTGAGTATCTCAATGGCATAATTATTTTAGCTTTCAGTAGCTTCTTGATTTCTTTTTCAATAGAGGGAAGCAGCAGGGGATTTATCTGTCTGAGTTTCTGCTTATAAGGCTTTGCATCTTCCCTCAAAGGAATTTTATGCTGCATTATATTAACATCAAAAGTTTTAAGGTCTAGATAGGACCAAGAAAATACATCTTTATAAGATTGAAACAACTTCAAATACTTTTCCTTATATTTTTCTGGGATCCTTTTAGATAATTTTACAATCTTGGGATCAGCATAAGTACCCAGATTTAAATATTCCACTTGATCTTCTTCTACCACTTTGTTTGGCTGCAATGGAATATCGTCTTTGTTAAATAATCTTTCTAGAGGCACCAGCCCTCTAGGTATAACATTTCCTTTCAGCTGCAGCACTTTATTACCTGCTATCTTTTCTTTCCATCTGTTTTCTGCAATATTTTCAGTTTCTTCCTCCTCATTGTCATCAATCTCCATATTGGAAAATTCTCCCACTGTCTCCATGAATCTCTTCATCTTTTCATCATCTTCAAATACCTGCCAGTGCTTAATGTTATCCGGGATAGATGGCCTGTAACATACCTCCACTTCGTATCTTAAAAGTGGATTATGAGGAGGACAGAATGTACTGGCAGCTATAGCAAGAGAATCTGCTATTCTGTTCTGCTCCCTGGGCATGAGCTATATGTTGAATGCCAAAAACAAATTTTCTACCATGTCCCATACTTCATTTCTATATGCTCTTAGCCGCGGATGCTTGGTTTGACATTGGTTTTTTATCTTCCTTACCACCAGCTCGGAGTCTCCCATAACTTTTAGACTTTGGATGCCCATGTTTCTAGCTGTCTGCAGTCCCAATAAAAGTGCTTCATATTCAACTACTTTATTGGTAGCCTCATATTCCAATTTAAAGGACAGTGGCACCCATTTTCCTGCAGGAGAGATCAATAATACCCCAGCTCCATTACCTTCTCTTGAATTTGCTCCATCGAAATGCAAAGTCCAAATTCTTGATTCCTGGTCCTCTTTAAGCTGCTCATTCTGGATTTGACCAAAGAGGGGCTCATGAGCATAATTTTTATTTTCTTCTAGCATGAAACATGAGAAATCTCCCTCTTTATTATAAATTGGGGAATTCTCTGAGCAGTCAACTTTGGTTACCATTTTAACAAATTTAGTCTCCCTGTATAACCTCCTTTCCTGGCCCCCAAAGACTGGGACAGTAGCATATGTCAAATCTAATTTGATTGACCCACCAATTTTTGTACCCCATGACCTTGATAGCAACATGCCAAAGCGGGCTGGGATATCAGCAACCACAATGTCCATGACCACACTCTTTGCTGGAATTTGGGCCAAGTTGACCACTAAATCTTTAATCATTCCCAAACATTTAACCCTTTTAGAATCAAATGAATATAGGTCTTTATATGGTCATGTAATTTGCAGTCCTAGTTGTTCCATGATAGACAGAGGCATAAGATTATGGGAAGCCCCAGAATCTAACATACAATTGTGTAACAGCAGGTCATGAATAACTAGAGACACGTAAAAAGGAGGAGTAGAAGGGTCTATCTCCTCGACATGTGGGCTGAAGACTACCATGGGTATTTATTCTTGAAGGTTTAAACTATCAGGCGCAATTGGTATTTCAGGAGGAAGCATGAAGGAAGTAACTTGAGACTGATATGCAGGTTTTTTTAATAGTTCGGTCAGGGGAACAGGAACCTTAATTTTTTCAAGTTCTTTTTGTAGATTGAAAGCAGATGGGGGCTTTTCTATCACAACTTCTTTTGACTCTTTATTTTCAGTTGAAGATTTAATTTCTTTTGACACAGGTTCATCATTAGGAGGGCTGACTACTTTAGAAGAAGAAGGACTCTGATCATTAAGCTGCAAGGGAGCATTTAGAGGATTCTTACCTTTTTCTATGTTTCTCTTTGTTGCTGATTCCTTTTGAGCAGATGCTTCTTTCTGAGGTGGCTCCTCTTCTTGATCTTGAGTTCTGGTCCTCTTCCTTGAAGATCTGAGATCATATTTTACATTTAATTGTGCTTGCATGGAATCAGCAAATTGCTTACAATAATGATCAATCTCTGCTTCTTCCTCTTGCAATGGGCATTCTATATCATCATTATTTGAAAGAGAAAAGTTTGAATCTTCTAATCCATAAGCAGCATCTTTAGTGGAGTCATCTACTGGGCCTTCCAGGTACAAGAGATGTGGTACCTGATCTTGTTGCTCCTTTGCTTCTCTCGGCAATATCTGCAATGGGGGTCTCTTATACTGAGGATTGTATCCTCTGTTTGGAGCATTATAGAAATTCTTGGGAGCTGCATTTTTAGCCTCCAGTTCAAGATTGACTATCTTCTTCATCATTTTTCTTATTTCATCCATTTTATCTAAATCCTTTTCCTGATTAGAGGTAGAAACCTCTTCTTTGCCTCTCCTTCTAGTATCTTGTTCAATCTTTCCCTTCAATTTTCCAGTGGAGGCAAAGTTTGCTTCTAATTCAAGAGCATCTGACTGTGCATCGTCTAGCGTAGCAAGTTTTCTTTCTCTCAATGAGAATCCAAAGTCAGAATCAAAGGCTGCTATAAAAATTATCTTGGCAGCTGTTTCATGGGGTTTCATTTCAGGAGGCAGGCTCAAATATAACTTGTTAAATATTTTAATAAACTCTGACACTCCTTCATTTTGCTTCTTCTTCAAAGTATTAAATTCAGTAAGACACTGACCATAATCTTTCTTTTCTCCCCACTTCCTAAGAAAAGTATTCTCCATCTCGTCCCAGGTGGTCACAGAACGATTTCCCAAAGTCTTGAACCATTTTCTGGCTTCACCCTCCAAATATTGTACAAATAATCTTAAGACCACATCCAAATGTTCAACATTTAAGTTTTCCGCAAAAGAGCAGAAAGTCTCAAGATGTTTCTGAGCATCAATTTCATTTTCACCATTTAATCTCAGCAGAATCTTCAAATAATCTTGTGGCATATCATTTAGTACTTGGGGTAAGGCCAGTGGAGCATATTTGTTCAATAGAAAAGCAGTAACATTAGCCATTGGAGGAGGTGGGGGTTGTGCAACAGTCTAAGATACAAATGAAAGAAGGGGAGTAGGAGGAAGTGGGGTATGAATAACAATGGGAATATATTGTATGGAAGCCTGAGGCGTAGCTGGGAATAATTCATGGTTAACGGCAGCTACTTCTGTAACTTCTTTAATTTCCTCAGCCTCAAGAGTAGGATGGAAATCTTCTTCAATCCAGACACTTCCTCTATGTGGAGTTTCTGAGTAAAACTCTGGATTTTCTGTTATGATCTCTTGAGAAGAAGAGGGCAGATAATCTTCAACGGAATATTCAGGGTTCTCAGCACAAAATGATTTCCTCTCCTTCCAAATTCTTTTGTGAATGATCTTCTCTGGGTCAGACATGTAAGGTGTCTTTGACTGAGATGTATCTGACCTCAAATGCGGCTTACAAGGAGCGAGGACTACCAATAAATTTATCCAATGAAGAACAGTGGAGTCGCCAAGGTGAGAGATACGCAACTCTTCAACTCTCTTTGCTCACTTGATTAGAGAGTGAAAACAATTTGTCGAGGCTGAGGGAAACTGATATTCTCAAATTCGATCCCCGGCAACGGCGCCAGAAAGATGTTGTGGACAATTTCGTAACCCCTAGAGACAGTCTAGAGTTGCCATAGACCAGTGCCTAGGACATCTTAATATAGCAAGGAGCTCATCATATAGCTTGGATTGTCAGTCCAAAAGCTCACTTACTATCACTTGTAAAATAAGGAAATAAGTTTGAATGGGACCAAACTCTCTCAGAAGCTGACACAAAGATAAGGATAGCATAGGAACATCATGTAAAACTCCAATACAAAGGCATCAGACAGTTAAGAGACATTTTACTGTAAAGAGGGCCAGTTCAGATAATATACCACAGAAGTCAAATATCAGGGAGATATTAGTTGACATGAGACTAATACCCAGATACACAACAGAACCACATAAGGGCATATTAATTTATGAATCCTTATATGAAAATGGCGTTTTAAAAGCACCCTCCTCAAGTAACTAATATAGCAGAAAATATGGATAAGATGAAGATGGAACAATATATCATGACTAGGCCTATTTAAAGCGCTTGACTAATCCCAGTATGGGCATCAACTAGGATGAATCCTTACTCAAGATTAGTGAGCCACTCGCATTCTAGAACATGATACAAGAAGATAATAAGCATGAAATGAGATATTGTATTAACACATAAGAGATAATTACATACTGTGAAATACTAGAGACCAGAATCCTCATTACAGTTATAACTCCTCCTCACTGAGACCCTACGGGCTCTGAACCTTCATACAGAAGTATTACAAAATGTATACAAAAGCCTTTTCACTGCACAGTTTGCTGATAGAAATCTGGAACCCCTCTAATGTCTTTTTTTTGGGTATTTATAGAAAAGATAGAGAATTCTCGAGAAGGAGGTAGATCGGTTACATTTAATGACTCAATTTGAACAAAATGGAGGAAAAAATTCGCGCCCATTCCATGAATGACTAAATATAAATGACTGTACTTTACAATCTGCTTCTAGAAATAAATGTTGAGGATGAAAATGTCCTCAAGAACTAGACACAAATAATAATATATACAATGTTCTGCCTCTTATTGAAAGAGGGAAAATCTGTTGCCGTAAAACCCTGAGATAGCATGCGATTGTGTACTGTACTCTCGTCCCTTTAACTTTGAATTTAAATCCAAGATCTTAAATGCAGGATATTGCACTTCCAGGTCTTTCACCGATATTCGTAAGTGGCTCCATTAATACTTTCTTGTGGTGTAACCTTTCCTCCCGCCTCTTTCTTAAATTTTTCCAGCAGAACACGTCCTTTGATACGCTCTTGACCTCTACAATGGAGGCGGTAAATTATAGTGCCTCTTTATCATCTTGAAACCTGCAAAACCCACAAAAGCATTAGAGAAACCAGACTCAGGAGCAAGGTGCCAGGAGGTGGAGATGGTAATGACGTCGCAGACATGGCCATCTGACAAGGATACACAAGGTGGTGGAAGAAATATGGTGGAAACTTTGATAAACAGGTGGGGGTAGTTGTCGCGTGAAATAGTTAGAACACAATGCGCAACCGAAAACTGTGAATATGAATGAGAAACACATATATATACGATAGGGGAGAAATATTATGGACACGCGGGATGATGACGTGTGGATGTACGAAGGACAGGTGGTGAACTGACGTGGCTGTGGAGTCAACAGACGGGGGACACTGAATCCTGGGCCGTCGGATCTTGGAACTAGATCCATGGCTCGGAGGCGATGGGGGCAGTGCGGTGGTGGGTCATGGAACACGGCGGACACATGTTAACCGGTGAGCAAGATTGGAGGATATCCACCATTGGATTGAGGTCGATAGATCCAACGGCGCGGGTGAGTTCCGCTGCCCGGCGATGGTTCAATATTTAATGCGCGAAAAAGCGGTTTCGGAAACCATACTCAGGGACACGCGGTGCGTTTTCTATGGAATCGCTGGCCTTTGGTTTAAAACCGCTGACCCGTCCAAAGCTGTGCAGAATTAACCGCCGATTTTCTGCGCGCGGGGGCCACCACGGATGTTTAAATTGCGGGCCGTTGATTGGGTTTGATCTGACAGTTACAGATGCACCTGAAACGTTCAATGTTAAGCCCCTTTTCCCCTGATGTATGGTTCTTGAGCTCGGGTCATGTGATGGCGACAGCAAAAGGGGCTAAGGCTCTAAGGTTTCGGCCCAATATAATTTTATTGGCAGGTTTTTAGCCTTTGAATGATGTATTTTGCGGCCCGGAAAGGTAGCGGTAGATGCGATATAGGGATTTTAGGCCATGAAAGGGTTTAAAAAGACCTCAGGATGGAATTCGGTGGCCAAAATTTGAATGAGGGGCTAATATGTACAACAGGGTGGGCAAGGAAGACTATGCAGGTATTATGGTCAGCAGCGTGGCTGAATTTTTTCTGCTCATTGCCAATGTCTCTGGAAATAAAGGGTAAACTTCAATGGTGGTTTAATCCAAGAAATGGTGCATATTACCAAAGATCAAGATCCTGGAAATGGTGTCCCTCTTTTTCATATCAACAACTTGAATTTGGTCCAAGGTAACATGCTTATACTCCAGTTTAGTCGACTTTTTCACAACATCAAAGCTATCTTTAGAATCGATGGAAACTATAAACAGCTTCATATCATGTATAATGGATTGAATTAAGATGACTCTCAACTATGAAAACACTTTGATTGATTAAACTGTGAAAGCGCCTCTTATTTCTCATTTTTGTGTGGGGGGTGTTTGAAATGTCCAAACATTGTCTTTGGCATGTCATTCACCCATAAAAGTAAAGTAGACTAGATATTGCCATCGATGTTGCTCATGCAGTAACATACCTTCACATGTATGAAGACCAACCAACTCACAATAAAAAATATTTCACCTCCAGCAAAGCTTGAAATGTGGAATAGGTGGAAGTCATTGTAACAGTTTGGCAAGTGGCGAATGCATTTCCAGATTTTGAGGGCAGTTATGCAGGTAGCAGTAGGTGGTAAGGATGAGTTAGCATGCAGATTCGAAAGCCTTCCAAACCTCTTAGCTTAAGAAAAAAAATTCTTCTCCTTCAAGATGTCAGCAACACATTTTCTTGTAATCTAAAGCAATCTAGAAAGTTCATAGGTGGAATAAGCTCATAGAGTTTTTAGCTAATAAGTGTTAGGAAGTTTTCAATTTATATTAAGTAGCTAGTCCTGAAAGCCTTTTGACATCTATTAAGAATTTAGAAACAGTTAGGAGGTTGAATATTTCAAGGAGATTCCATCTGGATTGTTTTCAATTTAATTATTTTAGATAGCTTGA